>PVJS01024160.1:0-28773 GCA_004027185.1 Glis glis
TTTTTTTTTTTTTTTTTTTTTTTTGCGGTATCGGGGATTGAACCCAGGGGCATTCTACCTCTGCGCTACACTCCCGGCCCTATTTTTTATACTTTATTTTGAAACCGGGTCTCACAAAGTTGCAGAGGGCCTCACTAGGTAGAGAGAGAGAGAAAGACAGGGAGAGAGAGACAGTGAAAGAGAGAGAGAGAGAGAGACAGAGAGAGATACAGAGAGAGAGCTGAGGCTGGCCGCGAACCCGGATCCTCCGGTCTCCGCCTCCCAAAGTACTGGGATTACAAGCATGCGCCACCACGCCCGGCTTCCATTAGGGTCTTTTAAAAATATATGTATACTTTTATTGGTTCATTGTAATTATACATCGTAATGAGGTTCAGAGTGATAGAAACACACCATGTGCACAGCCCTTGGTGTGCGGCCCTCCGGACCCACCCTGATCCCTCCTCCTCCCTATTGGTATTGATAACTTCATTCATGTAAATAGAATTATTTGAACTGTTTCCTTCATCAAGTCTTCCTTTCCCCCTCCCCACCTCCCTGCCCTAATCCCCGTCCATATCTACTGCTCTCTCTCCCCATTTATCTGAAGTCCCTTTTGTTTGCCAGTTCTCTCTCGCTTCCACATATGAGAGAAAACATGTGGCTTTTGACTTTCCGAGACTGGCTGATCTCACTTGCATAATATTCCCTAGTTCCCTCCATTTTCCTTTGGGGTCTTTTTACGGGTCTAATCACACCACACACAGTCCCTTTGTCCCCGGCTGCAAGGTCAGCTGATTGCCTTGCTGTTCTGGTGTTTAATTCAAGCTTCGTTTCTTTCCCCTGAAGACCTTGCTTGCTTTCTTACAAACACAGCTCTGTCTCTGAACCTGTGGTGCTGTCCTATGTCATGTAGCACCTCTCGTATGTGTAGCAGGAGGGCTTCCATGCTATGGGGACCGGTCATGTTGATGGAAACCATCATTTGGTATAGACCTTTACGGTCCATCTTATCCCATCTAACCATAGCCTTTGGAGGACAGAGACCTTATCTGATCCGTGGTTGTGTCCTCTGTAGACCTTATCTGATCTGTGGTTGTGTCCTCCGTAAGGAGGTTCTATATGAGAACCGTGTAGATGACTGGTTAAAATTCAGAGTCCAGGGCCAGACGCAGTGGAGCATACTTGGGAGCGCACTTGGGAGGCTGAGATAAGAGGATCACAGGTTCAAGGCCAGCCTCAGCAACCTAGCAAGACCCTATTTCTCTTTTCTTTTTTTTTTTTTTTTTTGCAGTACTGGGAATTGAACCCAGGGGCATTCTACCTCTGAGCTACACCCCCAGCCCTATTTTTTATTCTTTATTTGGAAACAGGGTCTCACTAAGTTGCGGAGGGCCTCACTAAGTAGCTGACGCTGGCTGCAAACCTGCGATCCTCCGGTCTCAGCCTCCCAAGTACTGGGATTACAAGCGTGTGCCACCACGCCCGGCCTGCAAGACCCTATTTCAACATAAACTAAAAATAAAAAAATGGCTGGGGGTGTATCTCAGAGGTAGAATGCCCCCTGGGTTCAATCCTCAGTACCACAAAAAAAAAAAGAAAAAAAAATCAGAGTCCATGACCCAGATATATTAAGCAGAATTCAGTTCCGTCTCGACCCTGTTCTCCCTCATGAAACCAGTTTCTCCCCCGGCCCCCTTATATGGCATGCTTTGTAACTTTGTGCTGATTGTACACCTATCCACGGTCTACAGCGCTCGTAGGGACATAGCCCACTCTGTTTCGTTCATGTTTAGATCTCTAATGATTGCTGGTAGGTGATCAATAGTAATAAACAAATGAATAAATGAGTTTTGGGCAGCCATGCCAACGTCACTCTGGGTCTAAGTTCAGAAATCCCTGCTGCTTAGAATACCAGCAAAGTGATGCCCATGATCAATTAAGGCTCACCAGGTGACTGGGTGAAAGCCCACCCCGGCATGCTCTCCACATCCTCCCAGGTGTAAAACCCCAGCATGGGACCAGACGCCCAGTCCGCCCTGAGTACGGCCTGTCTCGGCTTCTGTCCTCGCCACCTCGCCCTTGGGCCCGCTCTTCCCGTAGGACAAGGAGCCCGTCGGACACTGTTTTTTCTAAGAAGCTTGACTAACACTGAGAGCTGGATTCCTAAGCTCTGAGCCAGGCCGAGTGGGCACCGGAGGAGCGGAGATGGCTGCCTGCACAGAACCACCTCCCATCTGCCCAGAAAAGAAAACATCCCACATTCTTGCCCCTCTTCGAGACCTGAGGGTTGTTATCTGACTTTGCCTCCATCCCTGGGGAGTCATGAGATCAAACGCAGGCACAGATGTAAAAAAAACGCAGTGGTAACAGTGACGGCAGGAAGTGGTCCTGCCAGACAGCTCCGTCCTCCTGGCTGCAGTCCCAGCCGCATCCTCGTCCTCCCCAGGGACCTGGAAAACAGCACCTCCACCTCGCCTACCTACCCTTCCTTCCTTCCTTCCTTCCTTCCTTCCTTCCTTCCTTCCTTCCTTCCTCCCTCCCTCCCTTCCTTCCTTCTCTTTCTCTTCTTTCTCTCTCCTTCCTTTCTCTCTCTCTCTCTCTCTCTCTCTCTCTCTCTCTCTCTCTCTCTGTCTATCTTTCTTTCTTGTACTTGAGATAGAACCCAGGGGTATTCTACCTCTGCGTTATACTCTCAGCCCTATTTTATCATTTTATTTGGAAACAGGGTCTCACTAAGTTGCTGAGGCTGGCCCTGAACCTGCAATCCTCCTGTCTCAGCCTCCCAAGTACTGGGATTACAAACTCGTGCCATCACGCCTGGCTCTACCTTACATTTCACGTACCACAGTGAAATATTCGGGTACACCCAGCAAATGAGGGTGGGTGTCGCCGTAGACTTCAGGACTTTTTAACTGATGGAGTTTTTTCTAAGTATAAATATAGGACAAGTTTATTGTAGAAAATGGAAGCCAGATGTTGTGACACATGCCTGTAATCTCAGTACTTGGGAGGCTGAGACAGGAGGATTACAGTTTTGAGACCAGCCTCAACAACTTAATGAGACTCTCAGCAACCTAGTAAGACCCTGTTTCAAAATAAAAGAAGGCTGGAGTGTAGCTCAGATACAGAATGCCCCTGGGTTTAATCCCCAGTACTACAAGAAAAAAGGAAGGAATGAAGGAAGGAAGGGAAGGAGAACATAGACATCCACAAAGAAGAAAATCGAAACTGTTAATAGGCTTTCCACAAAAAGAGACTCATCATTGTTTAAGTATATCCCCTTCAAGTCTTCTCGATCAGCCTATTATAACTTTTAAAAATTTGGATCAAGTAGCTGGATATGGTGGCACATGCCTATAATCCCAGTACTTGGGAGGCAGAGACAGGAGGATCACAGGTTCGAGGCCAGCCTCTGCAACTTAGTGAGATCCTCAGCAACTTAGCCAGACCCTGTTTCAAAATAAAAAAAAATAAGAAGGGCTGGGGGTGTAGCTTGAGGGTAAATTGCCCTGGGGTTCAATCCCCAGTACCCAAATAATAATAACAATGATAATAATAATAATAACAATAATAATAATAGAGACATAAATAATAATAGAGATATAAATAAAAATTTGGATCACCTCTACATATGGTCATCCATCCTCCCCCTTTTACTTAATTTAATGAACTGTTCTCCAAAGTTTAAACTAGTCTCAGTCGAACTTTAACAAATGATTTGTCAATATTCCATAGACAGACCAATGATAAGTCCCGTGACTTATTTATTGGCTCTCCGGTTGCTATCTGTATACACACAAGCTCTTTCCGTTGTGAGTTTCTGGGCGGATGAGTTATGTGCTAAAGCGCGGCACAGCTGGCTGGGTTTCCATTTAACCCGTCACTTAGAACTCCATTGTTTCTAGACCACAGGGCTGCCCCAGCCCCACACCGGGTCTCAACGCTCCCGCGCTGGACAGCTGGAGCACGGGTCTAGGGCTCATGACCAGGGCTGGGGGCATGTGCAGCAAGAGAGGAAACTGAGGAACGAAGACTTCTAGGCACGCCATGGCCAAAGTTGGCTTGGAAAACACAACCATAAGTCGAAACAAGCAAGCCTGCAGTATCTATCAGGACGAAGCAGGGATTAGCAAAGCCCTGTCGGGGGTCCATGGTGAGGTACACAAGCAGCCAGAAAGGAAAATCATCTTAAGACAGCGTCTCCCAGACAGCCCGATTCCAACGCTTCCCTGTGTCCTGTGGCAGCCCCCGCCCCCACTGTAAGATGTGGACAACGGGGAGCTCGCAGCACGGGCGGGAGGGCTTAGTCAGGTAGGGTTTCTGGAAGCACCGAACCCGGCCTGTGGTCTCTCACTCCTCTTGCACACAGTGAGTTCTCCCGGGCAGAGACCTCAACTGTATTTGCAGTCACAGCTAAACATCCCTAAACCCCCTTTTATGTTTTACCAGACACATGGGACCTAATAAACTAGATGCATCTTTGTGACGGCATCTCGGAAAATCATAATTGCTACTAAAAAGGTGCGGAGGCTGAGGGTGGGGATTCTGAATAGTTGTGATTGAAAGGCCACCATGACAGGTGTGACTGATGCCCCTCTCCCGTCCTTGTAACCTCTACGTGTTTTCACATTAAATTCACACATGGAGCCGGGCATGGTGGCGCATGCTTGTAATCCCAGTACTTGGGAGGCTGAAACAGGAGGATCGCAGGTTCGCGGCCAGCCTCAGCTACTTAGTAAGGCCCTCCGCAACTTGGTGAGACCCTGTTTCAAAATAAAGAATTAAAAATAGGGCTGGGGGTGTAGCTCGGAGATAGAATGCCCCTGGGTTCAATCCCCAGTACCACAAAAATGAATAAATAAATAAATCCACAGGTGGACTCAGTGAGCCCCTGATGTTCCAGGACACTGAGGACAGAAGCAGGAGGCTCTAGTAGCAGCCAGGAATATTTTGGCAGCACCCTGATAGCAAGGGACAGTTTGAAAATGAAACGGACCACCACCAAGCCCCATGGGCTCATCTTCCAAGTCAGGGCCAAGTTCCAGAGGCGGAGCTGGCCCGGTAGACAAAGCTGGTCCTTCACTAACTCAGCCCTGCCGGCCTGAGTGGCTTGGGCGTGTGGGTACAGCCATGGAGCACAGGCTGGGACCCACCGGGCACGTTCCCTCCAGCACTGAGCCAGGTACCCGTGAGGGGTCTCTGCTGGGCCCTCTGGCAATGAAGCTGAAGCATGCGGTCCCTACAGAGCCCCTTCTCTACTTCTTCCAGAGGGCTGGAGGCCGGAGGCTGGCCTCACTGACCTGTCCAGGGCTTGCCATGGACACGCCATGAAAGGTCCCCAAGTTGGGAAGAAGGGAGTGTTGGGCGTGAGAACAGAGAGATGTGGGGTGAGAAGGAAGTGGGGTGAGACGAGGTGAGAGCAGGTGTTGCAGCTGGCGAGGGCATCACACATTGGCAGGGCCTGGAAGGCTAGGATCCCTGTCATAGGAACCTCTCCGCTCATCTGGGGGGCCCGGGCCACTCTCTAGCAGCTACCACAAAGTGTGGAACACTCACACGAGAGGTGACCGGGCTTCTTGCCATGAGCAGACAAGCAAGGGAACCTTCGTGGTCTGGGACAACAGGAGTCAGAGGTCACACGTGCCCCCAGTGACGTGCACCTGCACAGATGGTCAGGCTTTCAGAGGAGGATGGCCCAGGCCACCCGGCTTTCTGTTAGGGAGCTCCTGAGACAGGTGAGATCTTGTCCTACTAGAAACAGGGAGGCGAGTGACCAGGGGGTGAGGGGTTCTGCTAGATTTGCTCTGTGGGAGATACACATGGAAGGGCAGGCACAGATTTCAGCTCAAAGTGGGTTCAAAAACTACTTGCTGGGTCTGCACTGAGTCTCCCGCCCTGGAGCTGTAGACAGCAAGAGGATTCCTGCATCTTTGAGCAGATGAGCTCACTCACCCACAGTCCATTCTGAAATGCATTCATTCCCCAAACCAGGAAACACCATTGTTTTTTATAGTGATATATATATATATATATATATATATATATATATTATATTGGGGATTGAACCCAAGGGCATTTTACCTCTGAGCTCCACCCCCAGCCTTTTCTATTTTTATTTTGAGACAGGGTCTCGTTAAGTTGCTGGGAATGGCCGCAAACCTGCAATCCTCCTGTCTCAGCCTCTCAAGTACTGTGATTACAGGTGCGTGCCACCATACCTGTCTTTTCTATAACTCCATTTTTTATTATTATTTGTGTAGATTCTACACACCGAGAAATTTTAAAAGGCCACGAAAACCATGATCGACAAAAAAGGCAGGAAGCTAGGGAAGTGGTGGGGGAGCAGGGAACTTCCACATAGAAACAAAAGGGAAAGGTCTGCATGGTGGTACACGCCTATAATCCCAGTACTTGGGAGGCTGAGACAGGAGATCTCAGGTTCAAGGCCAGCCTCAGCAACTTAATGAGACCCTCAGTAACTTAGTGAGACCCTTTTTCAATGTGAAAAATAAAAAGGGCTAGGGGTATAGCTTGGAGGTAGAATGCCCCTGGGTTCAATGCCAAGGAAGGAAGGAAAAGAGGGAGGGAGAGAGGGAAGGAGGGAGGGAGGCTGCAGAGTCCAGCCTTTGCCTCCTGGCGCCACCCCCCTGCTCCTGGGAAGCCTCCCATCTCTTCCTCCCATGGATCCCAGAGGTTCGTTTCCACCCCGGACACCATCTCCTATGTATTGGATCTGGAGGATTCCCTCAAAGGTGCATGGATTGAAGCCCGGTCCCCAGTGTAGCCAGCGACAGAGGTGGCTGAGCCTGGAGAAAGTCGGCCACGGGGGTGTGGCCTTGAGGACTATCTGTCCCCGGATGCTTTCTGTCTCTCTCTCTCCATGAATTGAGCAGCTTTTCCTCTGCCACCATATGTCTGCCTTGGAGCCAGCCAACCAAGGACTGAACCTCCGAAATCTTGAGCCCAGAGGAACTGTTCCTCCTCTAAGTTGTTCTTGTCTGGTATGTTAATCATCGCGACCAAAAAGCTGACTAGTACACCATCCTAATAAGCTGACTAAGACTTACCCTCCTTGCAGCCTCCCACCCCACAGAGCGGAGAAATTTGTTCTTATCAAAAGTCATAACAAGCCGGGCGGGCATGGTGGCGCATGCTTGTAATCCCAGTACTTGGGAGACTGAGACTGGAGGATTGCAGGTTCGCAGCCAGCCTCGGCTACTTAGTGAGACCCTCAGCAACTTAGTGAGAGCAACTGTTTCAAAATAAAAAGAATAAAAAATAGGGCCGGGGCAGCTCAGAGGTAGAATGCCCCTTGGATTCAATCCCCAGTACTGCAAAAAAAAAAAAAAAAGTCATTACAAAGGGGGCAGTGAGGTGACCGACTTGTTCCCCTTTGCCTAGGAAATTTCTAGTTTTAAAGCTGACAGTTCTATATCCCTGGAGCTTCCTCAGACCTGGGCAAACGGAGTTAGCTGTTCACCCCGGGAGGCAGGGAACTTACAGGCATTGCTTCTTGGAAACTTCAGGAACCCTCAAGAGCACTGTCACCCACAGGTAGAACAGGAAGTTTCAAAAGGGTCCGAGGCACAAGTGAGGAGCGACGAGAAAGTGATGGATTTATCCTCTGGCAGCCAAAGGGCAAGGAGAGACATGACTCTGGAACTTGCTGTTCTGTCCACCACTGCCCCCTTTTCCCCAGGTCCACAGGGGCCTCACTGTGTTCCCTAGCCAGCTCCTTTCCTGGGGTGCACCCAGGAACTTTCTGACACCCACACAGCTGTCCCACTTAAACCGTCTAGGTACCGTTCCCTCTGTACACAACAGGCTGGCTGGGTGAGCTAACCAGATAAACTAGTTCTGACCTGAGATCAACCCGTGCTGTTTCCCAAACTTGGAGTCCGCATGTGAGACACATGAGTTAGATACGGCACAGCTTCCTGGGGCACCAAGGTTACCCCAAGATTTCAGGGGAAAATACAATCTAGTTTTGGAAACAAATGATTATGGAGGGAGATATAAAATTCACTTGAAGCCAGGCATGGTGACACACACCTGTAATCTCAGTACTTGGGAGGCAGACACAGAAGGATCACAGGTTCGCGGCCAGCCTCAGCTACTTAGTGAGAACCATGTTTCAAAGTAAAAAAATAAAATAGGGCTGGGGGTATAGCTCAGAGGTAGAGTGTCCCTGGGTTCAATCCCTAGTACCACACACAAAAAATTGTTTTCACTTGATTTTCAGATAAAATATAACAATATGTCAAAGAAATTGAATGCTTAGGGTTAGTTAGGCCACATGCCAGAAACCCCCCCCCCGCCCCCTCATCCTCGCCCATGTGGACACCTGCTCACTCCCACCACCTTCCGTAATTCAGGGACTTACATTATTATTTTTTTATTTTTATTTTTTTGGTGGTACCAGGGATTGAACCCAGGGATATTCTACCTCTGGGCTACACCCCCAGCCCTATTTTTTATTCTTTATTTTGAAACAGGGTCTCACTAAGTTGCAGAGGACCTCACTAAGTAGCTGAAGCTGGCCATGAACCCAGATCCTCCTGTCTCAGCCTCCCAAGTACTGGGATTACAAGTGTGCGCCACCACGCCCGTCCAGGGACTTACATTATAAACACTAGTTCAGTGCAGCCCCGTCTGATTTTTTTTTTTTTATTTTGAAACAGGGTCTCACTAAGTTGCCGAGGGCCTCAGTAAGTAGCTGAGGCTGGCCGCGAACCTGGATCCTCCAGTCTCAGCCTCCTAAGTACTGGGATTACAAGTGTGCGCCACCACGCCCGGCTAAGTGCAGCCCCTCTGATGACAGCTTCCATCTAACGGAGGCCCTTGGCGCTCCCGGCTCAGGGGTGTTGCTTGGAGCCTCTTCAGAACATATTCCACATCATGAAACTTATCAGGACTCCCAGGCTCCTCTGGGGCTCAGATGCGCACCAAATCTCCAAGAAGCAGCAGCTAGTCTGCCATATTTCTGGAGGTGGGGGGCAGCAGAGGAGTGAGCAGCAGGGCGGAATGCTGACCAGATGAGTGTTGAAAAGGTCACAAGGCCCAGGGTTACTGCTCCTGGCGGCGCCCTCAGGCCACACCCGAGCTCCTTGCGAGTCCCCTAAGCATTCCCACCCCACAGAACCAAGAGGCTGGGAAGGCTGCCAGCCCATCCTTCAACCCTGCGGGGCAGTGGGACACTGCAGCTTCGCTTCACTCCCCACCCAGGAGCAAACTTAATCCATCCCGTACAGTCAGACACACCCAGGAATCCGGGTCCTCTAAGCCCAGAGAGCTGGGGACAGATCAAAGACGGCCCTGTCGCTGCTGCCAGGTTTCAGCACAGGTCTCCGGGCAAAGCTCAGACCCAACTGGCCCTGCTCCTAGTCTCATCTCAATCAGCGATTCGGCAGCGAGAGATGAGAATCTGAGAATGGGGAAGGAACTCTGAGACTGTGGAGCGCAGGTCCAAATGCCGTGGATGGGAGAATCCAGACTGCCTTCTGCAGTCATGGGAAGAAGGGGCTGGGAAGGGAGAGGACCCGGTGGGAATTTCTGCTTTGCCACTTACTGGATCTGAACCGGTGGCCTTGGATAAACCTTAGTTTCCCAACTCTGAAATGAGAGATGTTCATACCTCTCTTGTAGGGCTATCGTTGAGATTAGAAAGAACAAACAAACAAACAAACAAACAAAAAACTAGAAACACCGATCTAAAGATCAAGTCCAAGAGAAAAGACATACCAATCAACTAAGACCAGAAGAAACACTGGACCACACACATGCACGAGATCCCACCCGATTACCAAAAGTGAGCTCTAAAGGAGGCTTGGGTTTTAGGAAAATTCCTTCAATCTTCCTAAAGGCCAAAGTAGAAGGGAAACGGAATGGGTTTTCAAATGTGGTCTCCATAAGATAAACATGTACCATTGCAGGATAAACCCAAGCTTTTTACCCAGCTTCAAGACTTGCTCCAGAGCTACAGTAGTCAAGGCTGTGTGGCATTAGCAGAGAGCTACACATGGGTCAATGAAACCCAGGAACCCAGAATGCACCTGCACACGTACGGCCAGCGGAGCCTTACAAAGGTGCAGAGGTTACTTGGCAGAGGAAGGATGGACTTTTCAACAAGTGGGCAGGAACAATTGGACAGCGATGGGCAAAAAGAGAAACCTTGACTTAAACCTCACCTCTCCAAAAGTTAACTGAACATGGAACACAGATTAAAATGGAAAATTAGAAAACTTTTAGAAGAAGATATAGGGAAAAAAAGCATTTGGGAACTATGTTCCCAAATGAGTTCTTAGATATCAAAAGCAGGATCCAGAAAACTAAAAAATGGATAAATTAGAATTCACCAAAATTAAATATTTTCTCTGTAAAATATTCTGCTAAAAGGATAAAAAATAAGTGACGGAGCCTGGTGCAGTGGTGCAAGCCTATAATTCCAGTACTCAGGAGGCTTAGACAAGAGGGTCCCAGGTTCGAGACCAGCCTCAGCAACTTAGCAAGACCAAAAAAATAAAAATAAAAAAATAGATAATACCAAATGCTGACAGTTTGCCGAACAACAGGACCTCTCACACATTGCTGGTGCAAATGTAAGCTGGCGTGACCATTCTAGAAAGCAGTTCGGCAGATTCTGAAAACAACTCAATGTGTAACTACCACATGACCCAGCAAACAGACCCCTGGGAATTCACCCCAGAGAAATGGAAATATATATCCACACACACAAAAAAAACACCTGTCTACAATTGCTCCTAGCAGGTTTATTTGTAATAGTCCCCCACTGAAAACAACCAAAATATCCTTCAATCAGTAAAACATTGAAACAGATGATGGCGCATCCCTACCCTGGAGTACAACTCAGCAATAAGATGGAACAAACTCTAGATACACGCGACAGGTTGGATGGACCCCCAGGACATCGGGCTGGATGGACAAAAGCCAACCGCAAAAGGTCACACAGTGTGTGGTTCCACTTCTATAACATTCTTGAAATGACTAAAGTCCAGAAATGGAGAACAGATTCGTGGTTGCTGGGGGTTAAAGATAGTAGTCAGAAAGGGAGGGGGTGTGACTATAAATGGGTGGGCCCAAGGGAGATCTTTGTGGTATTGGAATAGTTCTGAATCTTCGAGGGTTGGGTTGGTGGCCACGTGAATCTGCATGTGACAAAATGGCACCGAATGACACCCACTCCATAGCAATGTCAATTTTCTGTTTTTGATTATAGAGTATAATTACCGTAGTTACGTAAGATTGGGTGAAAGATACACAGGACCTCTAAATATTCTTTTCCTGTGAATCTATCATTGTTTAAACTTGTTACGGTTTGATCTGGAATGTTCCCCCAAGTACTCATATGTTGAAGGCTGGGTCTTCGATGCAGCAGTGTCCGGAGGCGGGGCTTTGGGGAGGTGGTTAGACCTCGTCAGTGGACTAATTCATTGAGCGCTTCGTAGCTGAATGGACCACTGGGAGACATGCAGGACATGCGACCTAACTGGAAGGACGGGGTCCTTGGGGTGTGCCTTTGGAGAGTATGCCTTGTCCCCAGTTCCCCTCCCCTCTCTCTGCTTCCCCTGAGGTGGCCAGCTTTGCTCCCCCACACCCTTGATGGCACCATGATGTCCTGCCTCGCCTCTGGCCCGAGGCAATGGGCCAGAGAGAAAACCAAAGCTGACCATGGACTGAAATGGCGAGCCAAGATCAATCTTTCCTCCTCCACTCCAAGTTGTTTTTTTCTTTTTTCTTTTCTTTTTTATTTTTTTTTTGCAGTACTGGGGATGGAACCCAGGGGCATTCTACCACTGAGCTACACTCCCAGCCCTATTTTTAGTTCTTGATTTTGAAACAGGGTCTCACTAAGTTGTGGAGGGCCTCACTAAGTAGCTGAGGCTGGCTGCGAACCTGCAATCCTCCTGTCTCAGCCTCTCAAGTACTGGGATTACAAGTGTGTGCCACCACGCCTGGCTTCCAAATTGTTTTTCTTAGGTATTTGGTCACAGTGACAAAAAGGCTTATTAACACAAAGCTTTGAATTTTTTTTTCTTAAAAAGACTCAAACCAAATTTTGTCTAGTGTTAGGAACTCAGTTGACTTTCTCCTGGGAGTCCACATACAAGAGTTCCATGTACAGGAGTGACAACCACCCGTGCAGATCCTGTGGGATACAGACAAATACAAACTCACACGGTTATGTCTTCATGTCATTCCTCAACAGAAATTGAGGATGGGGTGGCTAAGTACACATGGGTGAACTTAACGATGTAAACACAGGGTCTCTGTACGGGGGGAACCGTACACCCCAGGAGCACCCCGGCTTCTCCGTTCCATCTTTCCTGGCTCTCAGACTTTGGCACATAACTAAAGCTCTGTGCGGCCCAGTGCCTCCCCAGGCAGAAAGGGGTTCAGGTTAAGGGCTGGGGGTGATTAAAACCACGGTGCAGGATAACACCAGGCAGAGGATGCAAAGAGAGAGAATGAGTTGGGGTGAGGCCAGGGGGCCTCCTACGTTCCTCTGCATATACCACGAGTGTTTCTGTCAACAGTCTCACCTCTGTGATCCCAAACACCTGACACCCAGAAACTCAGAGGAAGGAAGATCTATTTACTTACAGATCCAGAGAATTCTGTGTGTGTGTGTGTGTGTGTGTGTGTGTGTGTGTGTGTCACATGTATATAATCCATTTTGCGCTGGCTGGACCAGAAGCCAGGGCTGCAGGTGCTTAGGGCATGATGGTGGGGAGCGGAGACAGAGAGCAAAAGGTTAGAGAGACAGGGTCAGAGCAGATGCTGTAGCTGAGTGGGGCCGGGACACACACACACACACACACACACACACACACACACACACACCTCACCCACGCCCTCAAGGACCTCCCTGGAGCAGTCCCAGCACACACTGTACCCAGCCACGCCCCCAGGTACTCACCTCCCAAGCATGGCTAACTATAGAGCATGAGTGGGGGGCATATTTTACTCTCAAAGTGTAATAATGACCGATGACACAGCAGAACAAAAGAAGGCGAGGGGGGAGCCATGCTTCCATTGGAAAGAAGGTAGTCACTGTCACAAACAACGGAGCTATCTACACAGGCGCGCATCATGGGTCACTCGCCCATTTGATCTGCGTCCACATCACTGGGAGAGGAAACCAAAGCTAAGACGGACTTTGAGCATGGTCCAGGAGACGGTCTCAGTGACCTGTGACCCCTGACCCTACATGTACCCCCTGTCCTCCTTCCCCCTTGCCTAGAACCTGAGACTAGAGTCAGTGTCAGAGAGACACCGCCCTGGGCCGTAGTGCGCATGTCTTAATTCAGCAGGTCGGAGAAGGGGTTCTTGGGCCCAGGGGATTCTACAGAGAGTGTTTTCCTGAGCACAAATCAGGTTGCTGGTATTCTGTTCTGGAAACTGAGAAGTTAAGCCCAAAATGCCTCCCCACAGTTGGGGATCAAAGGCCTTAAAAGTTATGGACGCAGGCCAGAACCAAGTGCTTTCCTCCCATTTTTGGTCCTCCCAGGTCAGAGGTCAGCAGGGCTGCTGGGGCCAAGCTCTGAGGTTTGCTTTGCTTTCTTTCCACTGTCCTTCCCCCACTTTCCATCCCACTCACCCCTCCAACACACACACACACACACACACACACACAATCTATATGATGTCACTGCACTGGAGCCTTGGGTGTGTAATTTCCTGAAACCTGGCAGTGGTTACCAAAACGACCATGCCTGCTAGAAGATAACCTGAGTTTGGCCCCGAAAGAAAGTTTCATTTTAAGGAGAAACAGATCTCTTTGAGGCAGCCAGGCTAAGTTAGCTGCAAAGGTTCCCTCCTGCTGGCGCCCCCACCGCCACCATCGCTGAGTGGACCTGTTTTTAATTTAGAGATCTGGGCGCTGAACTGCCCCCTCTGACAGCCATTCTTGAGCAGATCCTGCTCTGTCTAAGGGTCCTGCAGGCCAGAGGCGACACTGTCTCTAAACTAAACACCATGGTATTTACTCCCGTAGGGAAAGTCCAAAAATATTCACCCGAAGCGTGGCCAGGCCGTCGAGATGAAGGGTGAAAGAGCAGGAGCCTATTAGCAACTGGGTCATCCAGCCTGCAGCCACTGTGGCTCCCTTGGGTCACATCCGGGATGTGTGTGTCACCAGAGCTGGGGGAATGCACTTACCACCCATGGGAGTGGTAGCCCACCTGCTAGACCAGCTGAGGTAAGGGCAGGGCTGTGCGGTGGTTAGAGTCTAGAGCCTTCCTGCACTACATCTCTACCTGGTCACATGTCCACACACAGGGACCAGCCTGACAAAGCCTTGTTTTTCTCGACATTCATGGGACAACAATAGTATTCACCTGATAGAGTTGCAAACAGGACAAAACACAGGTACAATATTTCCATAGTTCCTGGTGTATTCCTATAGCTCAATTACTATTAGCTACTATTATTATTTTGGATATTATTATCACTATTATTATTCTGTGTGTGTGTGTGTGTGTGTGTGTGTGTGTGTGTGTGTTGTGCGTGTGTGTGGTGCTAGGGATTGAACCCAGGAGCATTCTACTTCTGAGCTACACCCCCAGCCCTATTTTATTTTTTATTTAGAAACAGGGTCTCACTAAGTTGCTGAGGGCCTAAGTTGCTGAGGCTGGCTTCAAACCTGTGATTCTCCTGTCTCAGCCTCCCAAGTACTGGGATTATAGGTGTGCACCACCGTTCCCAGCTTTATTATTATTATTAGCTGTAATTTTTCTTAGCTAATAACTATGCATCATGGATTTGGTGGAATAGTTTCTAAATTTAATATATATGTGTACATATATATACATATATAAATATGTACACACACACACACACACACACACACACACATTTAACTGGGGATTGAATCCAGGGTCATTCTACCTCCAAGCTACACCCCCAACCCATCCTATGTATTGAAGCAAGAAGCAATCTCAGATTGATCGGCAGCAGCGTGGTTTACACAGCCCCTTTCCTCTGCCTCATCCCATATAATCCTTACTGAGCCGTATGAAGTAGGGATTGTTCTTATTACCCACTTTTTCAGGGAAGGGCTCTGAGGTCCAGGAAAGGAGAATGATGTTTTCCGGTGTCACCCACTTAGTAAGTGGCTAGGTTGGGACATAGATTTGAGTCCTCTGACTTTGTCCCCTTTCTTTAAATATTCTGGAATGTGGGGTTTTACAGGAATGTCCCCAGTCAAGGGGTTAGCAACCTAGAAATATGACAGATCCTCCAGGTGAGTGTCCCTGGTTCCTACCCATGTCACAAGACACATGCAGCCCATGCCCCAAGGGGAGGAGGAGCAACCTCTCACTGGAAGGAGGAAATCCCCCTTCAGGCATCAAAGCCCTGGACACTCCTTACTGTGTCAGGAGGAAAGCCTGAAGCTGAAATAATGGGATTCCAGATTGCCTGGAGATAGCCAACCCTATGTCTGGTTTCAGGCCCCAAAGCCAAGTGGAGGTCTTCCCAAACGCTCATCTTTGAACTGTTAGGCATCCGCTAAGGGGATGATTAAGAGAATCTGTGCTTAAGGATCAAGAAACACTCTTAGCTGATCTGAGCATTAAGTCCCTCATGAGGCCAACTGGCCTGGGCTCAGGGCTCAGGCACGACTCATCCTTGGCACGTGAGAAGTTATCTTATTTTTAAAGATCTTCAAAGGAACTGCTGCCATAAACTCGTTTATTTTAGGGACTCAGGGCGGGTCTACATGGCTCAGTCTTATTCCTTGTTACCAGCACCTCAGGATTCTGTTCTGGAACAACTGCCCCTCCTGCTGTTCTTGGGGGGAAGTAGGAGGGGGGACTGCCACTGCCCTGTCTCCTGCTGCAGTCCCAGTCCTTCCAGACCACGCAACCCTCGCCCCTTCCTTCCAGTTCCTAATTTAAAAAAATATCAACATGTCCACCATTCTCGCTGAAACATCGCCCAAACTCTTTCAACTGGTAGAACCAAAATTGCCCGGTGCTCTGATGCAGGTCTGGCCAAAGATAAGGAGTTTTGAGGATTATTTAAAATGATCTCCTATTTCCTGTCTTATGTATATTCAACGGTGAAACCAATTCAACCTCTATTTATTGTGGTTGTGGGGAAGGAACAGAAGCAGGAGTGGGGAATTCTGGTTCATCTGGTAACAATCTAAGTTGGAGTATGCAGGTGTGGGATCCACACTGGCCTCCGCATCCCTTTCTTGTAAGCACAAGTAATCAGTCCACAGAAAGCCCCATCCTCCCCTTGGGTGATCAGAGTGTCTCTACTCCAACTACAGGAGGCTGTCCTCAGTTCCACCAGATTGCACGATAGTGGGAAATGATGGGCACTAAAATCCCCATCTTGGGGTCCCAAGATGCCCCATGCCAGCCCTGTAGCCTCTGAACTTCCTCCCTCTCCCGCAGGTACCCTCCTCAGGAGCCCCCAGTGGTTCCCATGCGGATTCAACCACTTAGACCCTGGGGACCTGTGCGTTTCTGACTCCTGGGGAAGAAAGCGTTCCGGTTCTCAAAGCTGCCAGCACCCCACTTTCTCTTCACTGGCCCCTCATAACTCGCCAGGCCAGAGGCACCTGCCTGGGCCTTTCTGAAGGCACCGCGAGCGTCGCTGCTTTCCTTGGTCATTTCCAGGCCCGGGGAGCTGGTCGCAGCCCGCGGCGGGCTCGGAACCGCTGGCGGGGAATTGTGCGCATCGCCTGGAGGGAGCCAGCGAGCCAGCGGTGCGGCCAGGTAGCCACGTCCTGGCCAGCGTCGGGGAAGATGAAAGCCCTAGGAGGCAGAACCGGCTTGTGCCACACACCCCGGGCCAGGTACGCTCCGACCGGCTCCAAGTCCAGTGCTCACGGCGCGTCCCCAGGAGGCGCCCACCAGGCACCGCCAAGCGCCTTTCAGGACCGCAGCAGCGCCTGCAGGAGGCGGAGACCGTGCTCCTCCGCCATGCCCTTTGTCAACCAGACAGGACCATGCCCTCACCTGCTGCCGTAACTCCGTCTCGAGTTGCCTGGACAGGTAGGAACTTTGGCCTGTTTCCTACCCTGGCGAGGGTGTGAGCACACACCCGTGCACACGCGCGCGCCCGCGCACGCACGCGCCCGCCCAGGCGGCCCCCGAGCCCCAGATGGGACCCGGAGTGCGGAGGACCGAGCTCAGCACCCCGCCCCAGTTGCGCGGCTCGGCGCGGCCCGGACGGTCCCGCGGACTCTGCTCACCTTAATGTTGCCGAAGACGGAGCGGGGACAGCGGCCGGCGCGGCCCGGAGTGGCGCTGCTGCCCTGGCGCGCCCCGGGCTCGGGCAGGAGCCCCATGGTGGCGGGGTGTCCCCTCGGTCCCCTCGGTCCCCGCAGCGCAGCTCAGCTCAGCAAAGCGCCGGGCGGTGCTGCAGGCCCGGGGCCGGTGGGCGGCGAGACTGAGCCGGGGCGTGCGCGCCCACAAGTTTTTATAAGTGGCCGCCGCCGTCGCCGATGATGAAACGCGTCCTCCCTCCTCCCTCTTCCTCCGGTGTCCCCGGCGCGGCGAGCCCCCGCCCCCGACAGGTGTCTCCGCGCTCGGCCCCGGCCCGGGAGGCGCGGGGTGCACCGGGCTCCACCTGGGGCCCGACCTGCGAGCTGGGTGGGGGCCGCGGGAGCCCGGGGTGGAAGGAAGGCAGCCGGGGGTTCCTGGAGCGGGGTGCGCCCCGGCACCCGGCCCGCCCGCGGAGCCGGTCTCTGCAAGTTTGACTCGCGAAGCAAACCTGGGCCCGCAGCGGTTCCGGCGGCGTGGATGGCTCGGAGACTCGCCGAGGCTCTGTTTGTGCTGCGGGCTGATTTATATTTAAACTGCTCTTTGCTGGAGAGGGGGCGGGTAGCAAGGTGGAGAGGTGGGGGCCGCCCCAGGCTGGGCCCGAACTCTCTGGACCTGAGCCAAGGTAAGCTGCAGGGCTGTCGAGTGTCAGCGAGGCTGGGTCTGGCCTGGAGCGCTGCGGGGGACGACAAGGGGCCCGGAGGGGAAGACGCAGGACAAGCGGACGCACCCCACTGACCTCCTTCTGGAGCTGAACAGTGGGTTTATTTTTCCCCTGAGATTTTTTTTTTTTACCGTCGGATTTGCGAGCTCAGAGAAGAAATGAAGGTGAGGCTTTTGCAGAGAAAGCCAGAAAGATTCTGCCAAAAGCAGCTGCAGCCAGGAATCCAGTGCTAGAGGCCGTCTTCCAGCTCCTAATTCCTGAAGTCCCCGGCAGCCAACCTCTTCCTCCCAACCCCACGCCCAGGAAGAGATGCCCCTCAATGAAGCTTCAGCTGGCACAAAGGGTGAGGAAGCACACAGGGTCTTATTTATACCCAGGGACCGACGCTTTTCCAGGCCCGGGCTGGCCTGGGTCCAGGGGCTTCTAATCTATCCACCTGAGCCCCAGGGACCCCGGACACAGCAACGTTCAAAAGCTGTTGGACACGGAAAGTCTCTGAACACCTCACTCATCCCCAGATAAAGGAGTACGCAGACAGGTCCCGCAGCAGCTCTGACCCACAGCAAGCTTCAACTCCGGGTCACCATTCTGTGTGCTTGGAGAACAGGGACCGCAGGAAAGCTACTACCAAGGAGCACTCAGTGTGTGCTGGGCGTGTAACACACGTGGTGGGCGTGCCAGGCACTCTGCTGAGCTCCCATGAACACCATTCCATGCAACCCCTACGTTAGCCCCACAGCGATAGCTTCTGTTATACTCTGAACTTTGCAGACAAGGATGCTAGAAAGGTCCACTAAAATTTGGCTGAAAGCAGGTAAGTGGAACAGCCGGACCCTGGGCTCCTCTTGGCCTGACTCCAAAGCCCAGACTTGAGGCACTCGAAAAGCCACCTGGTCTAGCAGACTCGTTCCTAGCAGAACCGAGCAGGGGCCAGAGAACGCCCCGGCTAAGGTCACAGGCACATTAGGACCACCGTGGCTGGAGTTTCTTCCTCAACCCCTGGCCTTATGATGATCCTCTGGTGGAATCCCACATCCTGCTCAGTTAACCTGGCCCTCTATCTGCTATTGGGATCAGCAGTATCTCCACAAGACAGGCCTATTGAGAAATGCTACGTGTATGTCAGTGGAGTTCAGTTAAACATAATAGAGGTCCAACCAAAGTGACTTCAATGAGATTCATTTGCCTGTTGTAATAGGTCTGCTAGTATGCAGGCCGGGAGTCACAGCCTGGGCCCATTCAGGATTCCTTACTGTGTGGCTCTTATTCTCACGATTGGCTCATTGTCACAGAATAGCTGCTCCATCTCCAGCCTCCTGTAATCCCAAGGCAGGAGTGAAAGACAGGAAAACAGACAGGAAACAGGGGCTGGACTCACATCAGGGAAGCAGAGGCTCCGTGCACGTACAGCTGCCTTGCCTTGAGTCTTGTTGTCAACACTGGGTCATATAGCTACCCTCTTCAAAGGATGCTAACAATTATAGTTAATACCAACGCTGTCCCTGAACAAAGCTGAAGTTCTGTTAGGGAGAGGGGGATAAAGGATCCTATGTCTTCAACTTTCATTGTGATTCATTTCTTTAAAGAGCATCCCCTGGGTCTGAGACATCGTCCAGAGTCTCCATCCTTCAATTCCAGCAAATATTCCCCGAGCGCTGGAAAACAAGAACAAGAAAACACTATAGGAGCCACCCCTAACTTCAAAGCCTGTTGGGTCTCGGGGTGGGGAGAGAGAGAAGAGAAGGGATGAGTGTGAGCTAGAGGGGTGCTGTGCACAGCTCCTGTGGAGCACAGAAGAGGGGCTCCAACTCACCTGAGGCAGCAGGAGGGCTTCCTGGAGAAAGTGCTGTCAAGGGGCGTCCTAAGACTTGAGGATTAGAGTGAAGGTGGTGTCATTCTCGCTGGAGCTTAAGACCAGAGACGGTGGGGACATATGAAGATTGAGTGACATGCTAAGAATGTAGGTCTTATCCCCAGCACAGATGGAGAGCTGTGAAGGGGCGGCGGCTCCTCCTCCTACTGCTACTACTCCTCCCCTCCTCCTCCTTCTCCTCCTCCCCTCCTTCTCCTCCTCCCTTCCTCCTCCTCCCCCCCTCCTCCTCCTCCTCCTCCTCCTCCTCCTCCTCACCCTTCTTCTTCTTCTTCTTCTTCTTCTTCTTCTTCTTCTTCTTCCTCTTCTTCTTCCTCTTCTTCTTTTTCTTCTGGTACTGGATATTGAACTCAAGGGTATTCTACCCCTGAGCTATACCCCCAGCCTGATTTTATTTTTTATTTTGGAACAGGGTCTCACTAAGTTGCCAAGACCATCCTTGAACCTGCAATCCTCCCGCCTTAGCCTCCCAAGTACTGGGATCATAGGAGTGTGCCACCACACCCGGCTCATGCAAGGCTTATAAACAGCGAGCACCTGGGTCTGATTTGCATTTCCCATGAACCTCTCTGGCAGCCAGGTAAGAGAGGAAGGGCAGTGTGGAAGGAATCTCGGGAGCTGTGATGCAGGCATGGTCTGCCGCAGTGGGATGATGGTGGGAAGGAGAGAAAGGTTCAAGGACCATCAAAGGGAGATGTGTCAGGGAAACTCCTTGGGACTAGCTTGTGTAACCAGCATTGGCGACACTCATCCCTGACAGAAAGGACACAGAAGTACCAGCAGCTGTGGCGGGAAGTCAGTGAGTCCCGATGGGCTCAAGTCCAAACAGCCGGGACTCCATACAGGGAAAGATGCTCAGCAGGCAGATGGCTGTACAGATCCAATGTCCAGGGTGGATGCTGGGCTAGAGAGAGGGGCTTGGGGCTCACATGGAGGTGGTGGGTAATCTTGAGAAGGGATGAGCTCCCTGGTGTGAATATCCTGAGAAGTCTAGGATGGGCCACAGCTACATTGGGGGTGGCCAGTGTGAAGGGAAGTCAGTATCTCTGTCTGACTAAAGGTCTGTGCCCTCAGCCACCACACATACTGTCTCAACTATGATAAAGGCAGGGACACCTTTTGTGTGCAAGGAAGAGACCTGGGCCTCAGTTTACTCATGGGTAAAATGGGGGTAGTGATCTTTAGTTTCCTGAGTCCCAAGGACGACCCATGTGGCAGGACTGTCCCTCTCTAAGACAAGTGTCTACCACTCTGACTAGCAGTGCCGTTTTAGTTAGCTTTTTCGTTGCCTTGACCAAAATACTTGACGTGAACAACTTCGAAGAGGAAAGATTGATGTGGGCTAATGGTTTCAGAGATTTAGTCCATAGTTGGCGAGCTCCAAGGCAGAAACATGGCTTCAGGGCGTGGCAGAGGAAGGCTTCTCTCATGGTAGCTTGGAAGCAGAGAGGGCAGGAGAAAGAGACCAGGGAGATAAATATATATATATTACCCAAGGCCACACCCCCAGTGACCTACCTCCTTCAGCCACCTGCCTACAGTTGCCACCCAGTAAATCCATCCAAATTCTTAATCCTTCAGTAGATTTATCCACCGATGAGATTAGACCCCTAGTTCTGTTATTTCATCTCTGAATATTTTTGCAATGTCAAGACATGGGC
Source organism: Glis glis (assembly GCA_004027185.1). Taxonomy (NCBI): domain Eukaryota; kingdom Metazoa; phylum Chordata; class Mammalia; order Rodentia; family Gliridae; genus Glis; species Glis glis. Next base: position 21,475 of record PVJS01024160.1, read on the forward strand.
TTCTCTGGGGAACATTCTATATCCAAACCCTAACAAGGGCCTTCTTGAAGATATGAATGTCTACCTCGCGAAGCTGTTATAAAGTGTCAAGCCGGGCGTGGTGGCGCACACTTGTAATCCCAGTACTTGGGAGGCTGAGATAGGAGGATCGCAGGTTCACGGCCAGCCTCAGCTACTTAGTGAGGCCCTCCGCAACTTAGTGAGACCCTGTTTCAAAATAAAGAATAAAAAATAGGGCTGGGGGTGTAGCTCGGAGGTAGAATGCCTCTGGGTTCAATCCCCAGTACCACAAATAAATAAATAAATAAAAATAAAGTGTCTACGAGACTTTATTTTTTGAAATGGTTTCACTAAGTTAGCACATGCTAGCCTTGAAACTTGGGATCCTTCTGCCTCAGCTTCCCAAGTACCGGGATTACAGGTGTGCATCACTGTGCCCAATAATAAAATTATCAAGCAGTTTAAAGCCAAATATCATGGCAGAGAGATAAACCATGCTTCTCTGGGGTTCCTGGTGCCCAGGGAGGCTGAGTGCCAGGCAGCTACCGTGCTGTGCTGGTTGGTGGTACTGATGTCAGTGAACTGCACACTATGTCTCTCCCACTCAGCTGTGAACTCCGTGAGGACAAAGGTTCTGTGTCAGTTCTGTTTGTGTCCTCCCATTGGCCCAGCCTATCGCGTTACTTAAAAATGTTTAGAAAGCCAGCCACAATGGCTCACCCCTGTAATCCTAGTACTTGGAAGGCTGAGACAGGAGGATCACCTATTTGAGGCCAGCCTCAGCAATTTAGCGAGAGCCTCAGCAACTTTGCCAGGCCGTCTCAAAATAAAAACTAAAAAGGGCTGGGGATGTAGCTCAGAGGTAGAATGCCCTTGGGTTTAATCCCCAGTACCAAACAAAACAAGCACTCCCCCCAAAAATACAAAAAAAAAACCCCAAAATGTTTATTGAATGACATTAAGCTGAAATGAATTCCAAAAGATCCCAGTGGCTGGGGAAGACCTCATCGCTCCTGAGGCCCCCAAGCCATTGCACCCTCTGTTGAAACCCATTTCTGGAAGCTTCTGGTAGTCTCCAGGCCTCAGCCTTCTGCTCTCACCTGTGACTGGCCATGGGTTTGTTGCCGGTTCCGTTAGCCCAAAGGCCACGTCCCACTCCTGCAGCAGGTGATGAAGGTCCCTGGGGAATTTGGATATGCAAGTATGATCAAGAACGGACTCTGGCCCCCTGGCTCTGTGTGTGCCATCGGCCAGCAGGCACGGGGCTCAGGGGGTGCCCTGAGAGCTGCCTTTCCCCAGTTGGAGAGCATCTCTGGAGCCAAGGGCTCCACCTCTTTGTCACTGTCACCAGCAGGGCAGCCTGTTCCCCGGGTGGGTCACCCTGACCACTATTTTATATTGGATTTAACAAACACAATGCTAACAGTCTGTGCTGGGGACCACAATCCCCAAAACAACCCAACGAGAGAGGTTACTTTCTCAGGGCCATTTTACATTTGGAGAAACTGAGGCATAGAGAGGTACAATGACTTGGTCTACCACGTAGCTAGTAAGTGACAGAGCCCACATTCAAACCCAGGCATGCGGAGTCCAGTGCCCGCCCACAGGATAACTGTTCAGGGGTCAGAAGCCCACCTCAGAGCTCTGCCCATCCCTGGGCCCTTGGAAAGCCTTCCCTTCCTCCTCCTGAACATGCAAACTCTGCTGCAAGGACCATCCTCCTACCCAGCCTGGCGGATTCTCCCTAAACCGAAGGCCCAAGCACAGCCAGGCCACTGGCGAGCCCTCCCTAGGTCCAGCTCCAAGAATCTCCATTCTCTCCCCCTCCTCTGCACGTTCCATCCCTCCAGTGTGGGATTCCGCAGCCACTCCTGCATGCCGGTCTCTCCTCTAGTCCTGTCCCTCCTTCTCAGGATCCAGGCCCTGCAGCCCCCAAGAAAATGCAGTAAGGCGAAGGAGGGTGTCCTGCCTCCTGGGACCCCAGCTGCTCTGCACGCTCCCTGGGGTGCCCCCTGGCCTGGCATGCGTCACTGTAGTTCCGGTAGTTCTCCACCACGAGTCCCTCGAGGCCTGGCTCTGCAGGTCCTGCTGCTGGTCTTCCTCAGTAGAGGCTGTGCGCTGCTCTGGCAGGAGAAGGAGAAACTGCAACAGTCCCAGCCACATACCCCTCCCATGTCCCCTACCTCTGCAGCCACCACCTTGAGGGTGGGAGCCCCAGCCTGCCCCATCCATACTGCACCCCATCACGTCCTTCCCTCTGCTCATCCGAGGGTGCACCAGCTCACCGCCACTCCTGTTTGATAATCAGCCACCCCTGGGGGGCAGAGATCCCATCTGCAGTCACTCAGTGCACGTTCAGTGAGCACCTATAATGTCATCAATCCCCTGCTGCGCCCAGGGACCCGTAGGTCCTGCTATCTCACGATTGCCAAGGAAACAGAGAAGCCTGGTTTATCTCTCTGCCATGATATTTGGCTTTAAACTGCTTGATAATTTTATTATTGGGCACAGTGATGCACACCTGTAATCCCGGTACTTGGGAGGCTGAGGCAGGAGGGTCCCAAGTTTCAAGACTAGCATGTGCTACCTTAGTGAAACCATTTCAAAAAATAAAAATGGCTGGGGGTGTACCTCAGTGGTGGAACATCCCTGGGTTCAATGCCTTATAGCAAAATAATAATAATAATAATAATATACTAACTGTATTATATTATTCTGTTGGAAGAGTTAAAATTATTTTAACTTATAAAATTTATTTTAACTTATAAAATTAATTTTATTCACCTCTCATTTCACATCAGTCTGTAAATTTTGCTTGAATTTTCTACTTCTTTCCAATAAGCATGATTTTTACTTAAAAATCACAGTATACCACTGATATCCGACTTTTTGCAATGGAAAGGGCTCTTCCTCACCCTCTCATGAATGACTGCGCTGAGAGTTATTTAAGCTGTCCACTGCTGCTAAATGTTTGAGATGAATCTAAGTTTCGCTTTTTACAAAGAGTAACTTCAAGGATAATTTTCTGCAAAAAGCCCTTTGCCTCGGAACTGGCTGCCAGCGGTTTAATCCAGGTTTAGTAGTTCAGTCCAGGGGGTTTGGACACTTCGAGATAATTTTCTGTATAACATTCAGACTCGCTTCTCGTACAGCATTTTTATCACGGAGGCCCCACTTCCTCCAGGTGACAGGCTCCTGGCCTCCATAGAGGAAGGCCAGCACTCGGGGCAGTGGCTGACGACACCAGCTGTAGGGGACATCTCCTCAGGACCCAGGGACCTCTTGGGGCCTTCCTTGTCCCCGTCAGTCAAAGCTCTGGTGCCCAGAGAGCCGCACCAACCAGTTTCACTCCCTGGTCCACTCGAGGCTGACCGGGGACATACTGGGATGTGGCTACCTGGATTCGAGCCCCTACCTGCCACCCCAACCCTGAAGAATTAGCTGAGCACCCAGGACTGTAGATCAGAGAGAATGTGAGCCGCCCCACCCCCACCCCACCCCAGTGAGAGCGGGCTCCTCACCTGCAGGATCCAGGCACTGCTGGACTTCAGGGTCCAAATGGGGGCTCTCCCCTTGTTCTAGCCCAGCACGGTCGGTTTACTAGCTGTGCGGCCTTAGCGAGTTACTGAGCCTCTTGGTGTAGCCCTGGCGAGTCTAGCCGCTATCACCCTAGACTCACAGCCCTGAATATTGGTCACCATGATGCATGCTGCGGCTTTCTTAGAATTCAGCTGTGCTTCCTGGTCCCTCCCCGGCTGGCCCCCACTTTCCGTCATTAGAGGGCCTGCCTTCTCTCGGCCTAGATGGGACCCCAAGCATCTGTCCATTTTCTACATCCCCTGCAACACCCGTATTAACTTGCATGACCTTTCTGGGCCAGGTGTCCCCTGCCGGTGTCCTGTCCCCTGGTTCTGAATCCAGGTCTGGGCTCGTGCTTCCCCCTGACCTTTGGTCCTTGTCTTGGGCCTGGGAGTCCCTTTTCCCCTCCTGTCTCATCTGTGACCTCTTCACTTCCTGGAAAGGCCTCGGGCTCCCTCTGCACCTTGGCTGTGGGCCCCAGGGTATGAAGCCCCGTTTTTCTCTCTCACCTGGGGTAAGGGAGCTGGCGCCTGCACACGCCCTGGCTGCACTGTTTGAATTGACCCCATATCAGGAGGCTTGTGAGCCTTCAGGGCAGGGACCAAGTGCAAACACTAATGCAGATAGCAGGATGCCACCTCGGGACGTGCAGCTGCCCTGCCAGGGGTGCGTTTGTCACCCCCCCCCCCAGCTGGACAAATCGAAGGCCCAAGGCACTGGGAGTGGACAGTGGCTCCCAGTCCCCAGACAGCAGCCACCACCTGTTCTGCAGCTCTGTCCTCTCCCCGTGTGTGACCCCGCCCTCGCCCCAGCCCGGCTCTCCCGGGCGGCAGTGGCTCTGCTTTCTGGGCCATAAAAGCTTGGCGGGGTCCTTCAGCTGGGCCCGGGGTCGCAACACACCCTGGGCCTGGGCACGTTGAGTCACCTGATGAGGTCACTGGAAGTTGGGCCTCCTCCCAGTTCACGGTGACAGGGAGGGAGCGCCTGGGGGTGTGGCCCTGTTGCAGAGGACTCTGGGAAGAGGTGCTCATTGCTTCTCTGCATGGCTGGCAGGAGAGGGGTGAGCAGGGACAGGTCCCATCACCCCACACCGGGCTGTGAGACTGAGCCCACCCCATGGGGGCTCCTGGCTTCCCCAGCTCTGAGGACCTCCCTCCAGCCACGGCAGAAGGAATGGGCGTCAAACAGGTGGGCACCTGCTGTCTGCCCCTCTCCCAACCTGCCCCCCTTCTCATGAAAGCACTCAGACCCTCCTTTGGGGGCGTCATCCCTCCCCACACTCAAGAGGTCTAGGTGAGCCAGGTGTAGTGGCGCACGCCTGTAATCCCAGCACTTGGGAGGCTGAGACAGGAGGATCACAGGTTTGAGGCCAGCCTCAGCAACTTAGCAAGGTCCCTTAGCAACTTAGTGAGACCCTGCTTCAAAAACTAAAATAGGGCTGGGGGTGTAGCTCAGAGGTAGAAGGCCTCTGGGTTCAATCCCCAGTACAACAATAACAACAAAAAAGAGGTCTAGGCTGGCTGGTGCCCACCAGGGTAGAAGGGCGTGGACCGAGTAGGCCGCTCCAGCCCTCTGCAGGCTCTTTCCTGGGGCTGCCAGTGGAGGGGGCACCTCCCTCCGTGTCAGGGCCTGGGGAGTCCTGGGGAGAACCTGCCCCAGGATGGAGGTTGGGGGTCTGAGGCAGAGGTCACTGAAGTCCGTGGCCATGTCCTTCAGGTTCTGGTTCTCACCGGGCCCTTGCACCTGGACCTTGCAATTCTGTGAACCAATAAATTCCCTTTATGGTTCAAGTTTTGCTGAGCTAGATTACCTGTTGCTGGTATCAGAAGAGTTCTGAAGAACCCAATAAACCAAGATTCGTACAGCACCAGGCAGCTTACGCAAGAGCCTTGGAGCTGGCAACCCTCTTTACCGTGAGAGGTGGGTCTGGTTGTTGTTATCCTCATTTCAAAGAAGGGAAACTGGCTGGAGCTTCAGGGCTGGTCCCTTCCCGTGAGAGGTTAGTGTGACCTGGCACCCAGGTCTTCTGTACACAGCCCTTGTCCGGGTAGGTCACAAGGATCAAAGAGCTACTAGCCCTTGCTGGGGTCAGGTCCTGGAGGCTGGGGTGTCTGCGGGGGCAGAGGCGGGACCACCCAGCGCCCCGGGGAGACAACCGGGCTGCAAAGGGCCCCAAACCATGCAGAGAAGCAGTTCCCTGGGACGTGCGCAGCTACTAAAGTATGCTCGTGAAGAATTTGTAAGAATGAGGGAAACATCTATGTTGTGACCTCAAATAAAAAATAAGACAAATTTATATATTACACAGTATAGATAATAATTGAGACCATGGTCTTCGAAAAGCTGTTGCATACATATATAATATATATATGCAATATAATATATATGTAATATACATGTACATATATGTACATATATACATGTACATATATATCCATGTATCTTATTTTAAGTGACAAATCTCTCTTCTTACTAAATTTGTAATGGGACCAGTTATTAATCCTCTGTAGGTCTCAGATTTGTCCTCAGAAAATAGATAATTGTAGACTACATTTCATGGAGCTTATATTAATCAATTTTTCTAAAATATAAACTATAATATCTTAGTTTATATAATAAAATATATATATTTCTTTCCGGGCATGGTGGCATACACCTGTAATCCCAGTACTTGGGAGGCCGAGACAGGAGGATTGTAGGTTCGCGGCCAACCTTAGCCCTTAGCAACTTAGTGAGGCCCTCAGCAACTTAGTGTTTCAAAATTTTTAAAAAATTGAGCTGGGGGGTGTAGCTCAGAGGTAGAGTGTCCCTGAGTTCAATAACAAAAAAATAAATAAATAAAAGCTGTTGCATAGAACTTAAGACGAGAAGAAGAGAAGAAAATATGGCAAAATGTTTATAAAGATTATCTTTCCATAGTGGGAATGTGGTTTTTTATTTCCTTAAATAAAAATATCTTTTTGTTTTTAAAAATATCTTTCTATTTTTTATTTCCTTAAATAAAAATATCTTTTTATTTTTAAAAATATCTTTCTATTTTTTATGATACATACTACTTTATAATGAAGCAAATATAATTATCTTTTTTTTTTTTTTTGCGGTACCGGGGATTGAACGCAGGGGCGTTCTACCTCCGCGTTACGCCCCCGGCCCTATTTTTTTTATGCTTTATTTTGAAACCGGGTCTCACGAAGTTGCCGAGGGCCTCACTAGGTAGAGAGAGAGAGAGAGAGAGAGAGCGAGAGCTGAGGCTGGCCGCGAACCCGGATCCTCCGGTCTCCGCCTCCCAAAGTACTGGGATTACAAGCGTGCGCCACCACGCCTGGCTTATAATTATCTTTATAAAAAAATGGGAAAGCCCGCTCCATCACACATTTATGGTTTTTCATAAGTACCAACTGCAGGATGGACAGCGATCACTATGAATTCTGCGTCGGGTGGGTGTCAGGAAAGATGCTCCCGGCCCTGCCCTGCCTTGACCTTTGAGGATGGGGGCGTCACTGCTCCTCTAGGCCTGTGGCTTCTCTGCACAATAGGAGGGTACGGAGGTGACTTCCAGTGCTAACATCCCAGCCTTGGCCAAAATCCACACTTATCCTCTGACCTCATGGGAGAACGAAGCGACTTGGAGCTCTCAGTATTAATAGCTAGAAAATGCACAGCTCAAGCCGGGCGTGGTGGCGCACGCTTGTAATCCCAGTACTTTGGGAGGCGGAGACC
>PVJS01024161.1:6327-22694 GCA_004027185.1 Glis glis
TTTTTTGCGGTACCGGGGATTGAACGCAGGGGCGTTCTACCTCCGCGCTATGCCTCCGGTCCTATTTTTTATACTTTATTTTGAAACCGGGTCTCACGAAGTTGCGGAGGGCCTCACTAGGTAGAGAGAGAGAGAGAGAGAGAGAGAGAGACAGGGAGAGAGAGAGAGAAAGAGAGAGAGAGAGAGACAGGGAGAGAGAGAGAGAGCTGAGGCTGTCCGCGAACCCTGATCCCCCGGTCTCCGCCTCCCAAAGTACTGGGATTACAAGCGTGCGCCACCACGCCCGGCTTGCTTTTCTTCTTAAGGTAGATGCTGTTTGGCAGTCAGTATGGAAGAGCTGCTTAAAGGTCACATAATAGTAACATTTTATACACTTCAAAGCTCCCATTAGTACAGCAGCTGCAGCTAATAATACAGTAACATAACGAGAGTGATGACGTAACGAGTCTAGGAATGGGATCCACAGCGCCAAGAAACGCCAGTCCTGATACTGATCTTCATCCATCCCTAGATCCCAAGGACTTTATGGCACAAGAATACCTCTGTGTGAACTTCGCTTTCATAATCTGTAGTTTAAAAATATTACTATTCAGAAATTCGGAGCTCAAGCAGAAATTAGAGATTTTGCCCCACACTGGCCTTAAGCTGTTCCCCGCTGCCCCTTGTCTTGTCTCTGGTCAAGCAGGCCCAGGTCACGGCTTGGAAGGGAGAGTGGAGGAGGCCATGGCCAGAAGTCAGGGATTTGAGGACTTGATGGCAGATGTGGGGTACTAAAAAAAAAAAAAACAAAAACAAAACAGAGGGGAAGAGAAGAAGAGGAGAAAGAGAACACCACTGGCGAGGAAGCGAAGCAGCAGCAGGCTGTGGAGGAGCCCCTGCCTCTCTCCTGCCTTTGGGAAGTGAGAGGAATGGGAGAAGGGACAAGCCTCACGGAGCTGGAGCCCGGCTGTGCTCGAGGTGGGCGGGCCTTTCCCTCGGGGCACGTGTGCGCACAACCTCCAGGTGTGACCCGCGAGTGCTTTAGTCTGAGCCTGATTCCTCATCCCCAGGGGCACAGTGCTCCCTACTGCTCAGTAACCCTTTCCTGGGCAGGGGAAAGGCCTCAGTTCCAGGAGGGGCAGAACGGGCAGCAGCCAGTGAACCCTGCTGCCGGTTTTCCCATCTTAGGACTGGCTTGTGTCTCCCCCTGGTGGTCAGAGAAAGGAACAGAGTGAATGTCACCAAAGGGCGCTCAACTCAGAACAGTAGAGCTGTCCCCTCACTTCACAGCTTCCGGAGGGCCGCCCAGACTTCACTAGCAGATAGACTGCTGGTTAAAACACCAGCAAAGGAGCTCGCTGTAACAGGAGCATCTTGCTTCTACAGTCACAGCAAACTCTCAGGGGCTTGGATGTTGTCTGCTTGTTTTTGTTATTTTTTTCTCCTTCCGTTTTTGGTTCCTTCTTTGATGATGAATTTAAAAAAAAGAAAAAAGGAACAAAAAAGTGAAAGGGTCCTGCTGTCCTCCTCCCTCCCTCCAGAAACCCCATGGACGTTCCCAAGCGAAGTGCCTAAAGGACACTACAATTACAGAGCTTACGGGGGTGAGGAAAGACCTCGGATTATCTGGCAACATGAAATGAAGCACAGGGCACAAGCGACGCATGGTTCTCTGCACTTCATAAAAATGCCAGTCATCTCGCTGTGAAACGCCTCTGAGATGGTAACAGGCACCTGAATTATTGATTTGTGAATGACAGTGCGAGCATGAACAGAGCAGCGAGGCTTCGTGAAGGGAAAAGCCGTGGAGGTTCTTTACCTCCAGGGAAGCCTCAGGGTCCCCTGCTCGTCTCCTCTGCTTTCTACTTGATGTTTTTCAGGAGAGCTGTCCGGGCGTTCACCACGGCTTTGAAGGCATCCTCGCTGCCGGGCGCTACACACTTGTCAGGGTGGAGCAGCACGGCAAGCTTCCGATAGGCTTTATTGACTTCCTCCCTGTGGAAAGCAGCCAAGCTCTGTGTTAGTAATGGGTCAGCCTAGTCCCCGGCACTCAGCTGCTGGATATACATAATATCTCTTGTGTAAGCATATCCTAAGTAATTATTACCTTTTCTCAAAGGTAGCACTAAAAGATTGGAAAACAAACAAATAATAGGTAACATAGCAGTAGGGAAAAAACCAATGCAAAATGAGTATATAAATGTGAAGGAAAGAATAAAACAGTGATCAGATGAGAACAGACAGTACTGCGCACCCAGGATGCACCGAGCAAGGCTTGCTGGCTGAAGGAACGAGGGCCTGGGCACAGGGGAGGCCCCTGGAGAAGCCGCTGGAAGAAGGGAGCTTGGCATTAGCACAGGGTGGGGATGTGCAGCACCTGGGAGGGAACTGACAGTGGCCAGAAATAAGCCACATGTGCTGCACAGGGACAGCTCCACCAGGAACACAGTTGGCCAAGGAGGAGGGGGCGGTCAAGGCAGGGCCTCGAAAACAGAACAAAAAAAACACGGATTTGATCAACAATAAGAATAGTAGGTGCTCGATGACAAACTGGTGCTGGGAAAACTTTCTCAAAGTGGGAGACGGGCAGGAGGTCACTGAGCAGCCCAGGCACGAGTGCGGGAGTTTACATTAAGATGTCTGTGGAAGTAAACAAGTGAGCCCATATAAAGCAAGAACGGGCACGAGCAGATGAGGAGCTGAACATCAGGTGAAGATAAGAGTCGGGGATGAGATGAGTTCCAGGGTCTTGAGGAACGGCAGGGACTGGTGGCCGGGGGGCCTGGAGACTAACTGTCCCTGTCCTGTCCCTGCTCTTCATTGTCCTTAGGAGTCAGGCTTCTAGAGGGTTCTAGGCCACTACCCTGGTCAGGTTCAGCTGTCTCTACAGATGGTTTGTTTCATTTCCACTTTCCTTTTGTCATGCGGGGTCTCGGCTGTCCTGTGGGCGTGGCCATGGTGCTTTGCCAAGCGCCCCAGCCCTTCTCCTCTATTTTTATTACAAGGTAATCTGGCTCTCCAAATTAGGGAGATGGTCTTTGATGCCTCAGAGGTGATGGAAAATTTTCTGTGTCAACCTGGAGACACAGCGGTCTTGGGGTCACGTTAACAGCTCCCCATGTCTCCGGCAAACATGCTAGGGCCTTTTCTGCTCTTAGTGTGGTCAATTTTCTGGTTTTAGCCTCGCATGAAGTTTTTCTATTAATATAATTTTGATTATTAGTTAACAAGAATGACATTCTACCTTTTTGAAGAAATGTGAGTGCTTAGAACTCTTATTTCTCCAAAGACCTTCCGTCTTTGAGGCAGGTACAACACTTCTCCCCTTCCTCCCAGTGAGACCAGTAAGTCCTGGTCAGGACCCCACAAGCCACTGTGTCCTGAAGGAGCACGTCCACACGAGCGCCCTTCAAGACTTCCAGGCGCAGGAGAGACTGTCAAGGGAGATTTCTGGAGAAACAAGACTGATTCAGGTGTGGAACCTGAATCAATTCTGGTGAAGATGAAGTTCAAGAACAGTAAATAACACAGTGGGCACTGAACAAATACCAAATTCTCTGTAACCTAAGAAAAAGTGTTTTAAGATTTTTCCCAAATGTGCTCAATGCCATGCAGTGTTAGACCCAGTGGAACACAGGTAAACAGAGTGCGTGTTTACATCAAGAGCATGGAAATCACACAGCTCCTAGAAGCTCTGGTAGAGTCAGTTAACCAAAGTGAAAGAATAAGCAGCCCAAAGCTTCTTTTTCCTTAATGAACACTATTCTAAGTTCATTAATAAGTAGATAAAGAATCAGTTTCTCAATATTGCAGCCAATATCCCTTGGAGATAACATGCAAGAATTTAGAATGAGGCTATGGAAGCCGGCCTGGTGACGCACGCCTGTGATCCCAGTGCTTGGGAGGCTGAGACAGGAGGATTAAGACCAGTCTCAGCAACTTTGAGACACTCTCAGCAACCTAGCAAGATCCTATTTCAAAACAAAAAATAAAAAAAAAACTAAGGGAGTCGGGTGTGGTGGCGCATGATTGTAATCCCAGGAACTGGGAGGCTGAGACAGGAGAATTGCAGGTTTGTGGCCAGTCTCAGCGACTTAGTGAGGCCTTCTGCAACTTTGTGAGACCCTGTTTTAAAATAAAAAAATAAAATAGGGCTGGGGGTATAGCTCGGAGGTAGAATGCCTCTGGATTCAATCCCCAGTACCACAAGAAGAAAGGAAGATGAAGAAGAAAAGAAGAAGAGGAGGAGGAGGAGTAGGAGGAAGAGGAGGAGGAGAAAAAGGAAAAGAGCTGAGGAGATAGAACACCTTTAAAAACAAAAGAGCTTGGAGATAGAACACCTCTGGGTTTAATCCCCAGTAACCTCCCCCCTTACACACACACACAAAATAATAAGACTATGGAGCCAGGCATGGTGGTTATCCCAGTACTTAGGAGGCTGAGACAGGAGGATTGCATGTTCAAGACTAGCCTCAGTAACTTAGGGAGGTTCCTCAGGAACTTAGTGAGCCCCTGCTTACAAATAAAAAATAAAACAGGGCTGGGGTGTAGCTAGAAGGTAGAATGTCTCTGAGTTCAATCCCTAGTACCAAAAACAAACAAACAAACAAACAAACAAAAAACCCAAAAAACAACAAAGAATAAGACTGTAAGACTATGGAGGTCTAAAAGGACATTTAAGACACCAGTAAGCTGGCCGTGGTGGCACATACCTAAGATGATGAGGCAGGAGGATAGGCAGTTCAAGGCCAGCCTGGGCAACTTAGTGAGATCTTGTCTCGAAATAAAATAAAGAGGGCTGGGTGCAGCTCAGTGGTAGAGTACCCCTGGGTTCAATCCCCAGTACCAAAAAAAAAAAAAAAAAAAAAGACACCAATAAGCTTTGTGCTCTAAACATGAGGTCATCTGAATTCCTTCACAGGATCAAAGCATACTCAGTATGCTTAGCAAGTATAGGGTAACCAGTAACAGTCTTCCTTTCTTTTCCTCTCTTTCCTTCTGGACTTGAAGATAGGCTATGAGACCAAAATGGAAAAGAGATGCCTAATGCTTTTAGTGTTGACAAGGCAATTACTGGGGTTTTTTGTTTTTCTTTTTGATACTAGGGATTGAACCCAGGTACGTTCTACCTTCAAGCTACAATGCCAACCCTTTTTATTTTTGAAATAGGGAGCTAAGTATGGTGGCACATGCCTGTAATCCCAGTACTAGGGAGACTGAGACAGGAGGATCACAGGTTCAAGGACAGCCTCAACAATGTAGTGAGACTCTCAGCAACCTAGCAAGACCCTTTTCAAAATAAAAAGGGCTAGGGGTGTAACTAAGAGGTAGAATGCCCCTGGGTTCAATCCCTAGTACCATACACAAAAAAAGGGAAAAGAAATAGGGTATTGCTAGATTGCTGGAATTAGAGGTGTGTTCCATCACACCCAGCTATGACAAGGCAATTTTAAGATACAGTATTTCTTTTTGTGGAATTCAAGGTGAAAACTAGGAAGAGAGAAGCATGAGGAGGAGAGCTACAAAGCAAAGTAAGATCCTTATAAGTTACAATATATGTAGTAATGATAGGATTGTATCATTAAGAATTATATAACCATCATGAGTCATAATTTATTTTTGCATAAGCCATGAAGAACAGTGATTGTATTTCTTTTCTTCCTGAATAATTCTTTTGGCTAAAATAGAAAAATTTAACATAGATACACTCACAGGTGAAGAACTAGCAGGGTTCTTGAAAAGACAGGCAGACACAGAGTGTTCCAGGGTCAAGAACCAAGGCTCCCACTAACTCCTGGGGACCTTATTTTTTATTATTATTTTTTTGTGTGTGTGGTACTGGGGATTAAACCCAGGGGCATTCTACCTCTGAGCTACCCCCCCAGCCTGATTTTTTATTCTTTATTTTGAAACAGGGTCTAATTAAGTTGCAGAGGGCCTCACAAGTTGGTAAGGCTGGCCGCGAACCTGCGATCCTCCTGTCTCAGCCTCCTAAGTACTAGGATTACAAGCGTGCGCCACCACGCTGGGCTCCCAGGGACCTTGAACATGCTTAATCTCACTAAATCCCTGTTTTTCTACCCATAAGATGAAATTTCCAGACAAGTTGATTGCTATCATTCCTTCTTCCTCTAAGATATGATTTAAGAATTCTTTGTAAGATTTTTTTAAGATTACATTGGCTCCAAGGTTCTTGCTCAACACAGATGAAAACAGAGGATACTATTTCATAAACTGTTTACACAGATACATGTAATAGTTCCCTTCCCAGGCAACTGTGCCTTTTGTTTTGTTTCTTTGGTATTCAGTTAATTCAGTGACACAGAGTCATTATATAATCTATTTCCACACATCTTTTTTTGTGAGTGTGTGGTGCTGGGGATTGAATCCAGGGGTGGTCTACCTCTGAGCCATATCCCTGGCCCTATTTTATTTTTTATTTTGCAACAAAGTCTTACTAAATTACAGCCAACTGGTCTCCAACCTGCCATCTTCCTGTCTCAGCCTCCCAAGTACTGGGATTAGAGGTGTGCACCACCATGTCCAGCTGATTTCCACACATCATCATGTTTCTAGAGATACTCATCAAACTAGTGAGACCCTGTTCCAAAATAAAAAATAAAAAAGGGCTGGGTGTATAGCTCAGAGGTAGAATGCCCCTGGGCTCAATCCTCAGTACCAAAAAAAAAAAAGAAGAGAGATCACACCTATAATTTAGGCAACTGAGTCATTCTCTCTACTAGAATTCAGCACTAAACATCCGAGAGCGCTGCTTACCTTGAGGCCCCAGGTTTGACTCCCAGCATGTCCCAACTATCTTTACAATTTCGAATTCTGCGAATGGTGTCTGCTTGTTCTTTGGTGAAATTAGCACTGCTATTTGTGGTAGGACGTTTGCCGCCATTTTCACATAAGTCAACTATGGATACATAAAAGGTCTGCAAGAAAACACATCCCAGAGGAGAACTGATTTGGTGAAAACAGAATTCCTCCCAAGCTTAATGTTTTTAACATATTCCAATAACTGTTAAGAGTCATGAATAGAGCAAATAACTGCTTTGGAAGATTGTTCCCTTTTATACTATTTAAATATACATATATGTATATTTTAACACATAAAAAGTATAAGTAACAAAATTAAAATGACTTATAACCCTACTCTCAGAAACTACTCTTTAAGTTAAAAAGTAATAGATGAAGACTGTAGAAATATTCAAATAGGAAAGTGTGAAACTATGTCTCTCTCTACCCTTTAAATTCTTCTCCTTGAGCTAACCATTGTTAACACATTTTGGAGTAATCTTCCAGAAAATTTGCTACCAGTATACCATTACATATACACACCCATACTCTATAAACATTTACATAAAAGAGATCAAATCAAACACAATGCTTAACAGTTAGCATTTTTTCCTCATAAAGATATATTTTAGCCGGGCATGGTGGTGCACGCCTGTAATCCCAGTTCTTGGGAGGCTGAGACAGGAGGATCACAGGTTCAAAGCCAGCCTCAGCAATTCAGTGAGGGTCCTATCAACTTAGCAAGACCTTGTTTCCAAATAAATAAAATAAAACAGGGCTATATGTAGCTTGGAGGTAGAATGCCCCTGGGTTCAATCCCCAGCACCACAATCAATCAATCAATCAATCAATCTTGGAATCTTTTTATAGCTCATTTAGAGACCTGTCTTTTTTTGTGTGTGTGTATGGTGTAGAGGGTTGAGCCCAAGGGCATTCTACCTCTGAGCTACACCCCACCCCTATTTTATTTGGAAACAGGGTCTTGCTAAGTTGCTGAGGCTGGCCTGGAGCCTGTGATCCTCCAGCCTCCCAAGTACTGGGATTACAGGCATGTGCCACCATGCCTGGCTTCATCTTTGCTCTTTTTAAGTACTGTTCAGTATTTTACTGTGGCTATGCCATAAGTTATTTCACCAACTCTCTATTCTTGGACAAGTCGGTGTTCCCAGTCCCTCAGCTACTACAAACAGTACTTTACTGAGTATTTTTGAATGTCGACATCTCTGCACACTTGTGGAGATGAGATACTGCTTTAGGATAAATTCCTAAAAGCAGAACTGTTGAATAAGAGGTGTACGCATTTTAATTGTTGTCACAAAGGCTATAGTAATTTATGTTCCCATCACTTGTGTGAAAGTACCCATCTGCCCATGCCCTCGTTAACACTGGACATTATCTTAATTTTTGACACTCTGATGTACATCTCACAGCCTTAGTTTGCATTTTTTTTAGTTATAAGTGAAAGTGAGTATCTTTTCATATGCTTATGGCTGCTTCTTTTTCAGTAAACTTCACAGTCTTGCCTACTTTTATGCTGTGTGTGTGTGTGTGTGTGTGTATGTGTGTATGTGTGTGTGTGTTGAATCCAGGGGCATTCTATCTCCCGAGCTACACCCCCAGCCCTACTTTATTTTTATTTGGAAACAAGGTCTTTGTAGGTTGATGACAGTCTAACTACTTGCTGAGGCTGTCCTCAAACCTGTGATCCTCCTGTCTCAGCCTCCCAAGTACTGGGATTACAGGTGAGTGCCACCATGCCCAGCATGCCCAGCTAATTCTTTTTTTTTTTTTTTGCGGTACTGGAGATTGAACCCAGGGGCGTTCTACCTCCAAGCTATACCCCTAGCCCTATTTTTCATTCTTTAATTTGAAACAGGGTCTCATTAAGCTGCAGAAAACCTCACTAAGTAGCTGAGACTGGCCACAAACCTGCGATCCTCCTCTCAGCCTCTCAAGTACTGGGATTACAAGTGCCCACCACCACACCTGGTTCAGCTAATTCTTTTAAACAGATTAATTCATCCATTAGTTCTACCCAAGATTTATCTAAATGAATAAAAGCCACCTAAAAGGGCTCACAGTTCACAGATGTTCACTAGTGGTACGCATCAGTAACATTTTCTTCTAGTCTATGAGTTAATGTGAAATGTAAGTATTTCTTAAGGGTACAAGTATTCATTTATAACAGTTAATAGAAGACAAGCTGGGGTGTACTAAATAGAACACTAGGAGTAAAGTCAAAAGTCTGTTTAAATGTCATGTCTGAGTTCCGGCCATGAGAGAGTAATGGGTCTGGACTAGACCTCTGTCCAAACACCATCACACTCAACACCTACCCGAGGTGACTACTTGCAGGCAGTGGACAACAGCAAGCCAAGACTGCTACCTGGAGGTAAGCCCCACCGTCACCTGCCTCTACCAGGAGGCCATCTCCTGACCAGGTCAGAGAGAGCTGCAGTCTGAGCAGACACAAAGCGCCACTGAGAGAAGGAGGGAGAGATCAGAGCTTGAGGGACTGCAATGGCTAGAATCTGTAGAGCCGGGCAGTAGGGAGGAGGGAGCTGTGCAGAGCTTACCCCAAGTCCATGTGGGGGTTCCCCGAGGAGTTCATAGCTGAGGGTTAGGCTATGCATGCATAGAGTAAGATCACCTGAGGCTTACCAAACAACAGCTGCTATGGATGCGAGGACAAAACCATGCACTAGAGGTCTAGTGGTGCTAGGGGAAGAGCTGCCCTTGGCATGCTCCAGTTTGGCCTTACCAGATGGCGAGATTGCCCTAATACCTCATTCACATCCCTAGTTCCTAGCTGAGGCATCATACGAAGACTGTGCCTTGGGAGGGACTCATCCTGACAAAACCTAAAGCCAAGAGCTGACATGATCTGCAAGAGAAACAGAATTTGGAAGTGGAATCGTGTCAAGTGAGAAGGGTTCAGGAAACACTCTGAGCTTCCTTCAGATCCTTGCTATTAAAGAAAAAACGAAAACAAACAAAAAACAAGCCTATACACGTTCACTGTAATTTGCCAATAATTGAAATGCCTCCTGAAACAGGATTAAATATTCTTCTGAGGAAGATTAAAAGCATCTAGGATCTCTATAATGTATTATCCACAAGTCTGGTGCTCCAACAGTCAGAAAAAAACTAGTCAATAGAAACCAAACAGGCCAGGCGTGGTGGCGCACGCTTGTAATCCCAGTACTTGGGAGGCTGAGACCGGAGGATCGGGGTTCGCGGCCAGCCTCAGCTACTTAGTGAGGCCCTCTGCAACTTTGTGAGACCTGGTTTCAAAATAAAGAATAAAAAATAAGGCCAGGAAGCTGGGCGTGGTGGCGCACGCTTGTAATCCCAGTACTTTGGGAGGTGGAGACCGGAGGATCCGGGTTCGTGCCCAGCCTCAGCTCTCTCTCTCTCTCTCCCTCTACTTAGTGAGGCCCTCCGCAACTTCGTGAGACCCGGTTTCAAAAAATAAAGTATAAAAAATAGGGCTGGGGGTGTAGCGTGGAGGTAGAATGCCCCTGGGTTCAATCCCCGGTACCACAAAAAAAAAAAAAAAGAAACCAAACCCAAGACGGTTCAAATGTTGGACTTAGCAGACAAAGACTTTAAAACAGCAATTAAAAATATTTAAAAGAGGAAAGGGGCCTGGCGTGGTGGCGCTTGTCTGCAATCTCAGAACTTAGAAGGCTGATTCAGGAGGATTGCAGGTTCGAGGACAGCCTCAGCAACTTGGAGAGGTTCTCATCAACTTAGCAAGATCCTGTTTCCAAATAAAAAATAAAACAGAGCTGGGGGTGTAGCCTGGAGGTAGAATGCCCCTGGGTTCAATCCCCAGTACCCCCCACACACAAATAAATAAATAAAAGAGGTAAGGGAAAATGTGTTCAAAGAATTAAAGGAAAGTATACTTGTAAAAAGTGAACAGATAGAGCATCTCAGCAGAGAACTGAGAACTATACAAAAGAACCAAATGCTTGTTTTCTAGAACTGAAAAGAAAAGCACTGAAAAATTCACTCAGGGGGTTCAACAGAAGATTATCAATGAACTTTAAGTCAAATCAACAGAGACTGCACAATCTATACAATGGAGGAAAAATATACCTAGCCTCAGAGACTGTGGAACAAAAATTAAATGGTCTAGTACACATGTAACTAGAGCACAAAAGGAAAAGAGAGGACGAACAGGGCAAAAAAGGAAAAAAATGAAGTAACAGTAAAAATAAAAATAAAACCAAAGATAAACCAAAACACTTCCCAAATTTGATGAAAAAACCTACCTAGCAATCTCAGAAACTAAAAGAAATCCAAAATTGGGTAAATATGAAGAGAACCATATTCTAGTACATCATAGGCCAACTGCTAAAAACCAAAGACAAAGAGAAGCTCTCGAAAGCAGCCAGAGAGGGAAAAGGCACAATATGTGCAGAGGAAAGAGGATGGGTGCTATGTCTCACGAGACACGGTGGGGTCAGAAGAAAATGAAGCAACATCTTTAACGTTCTGGAAAAAAACTTTATCTACAGGAATGCTAACCACGCTGATTTGATCATTACACATTGTAGATGTATATCAAATTATCATACTGTGCTCCATAAATAATGTACATTTAGAAAAATAAAACAGAATAAAAAAGGAATTTAACCTCTAACAGTTACTACTTATTCCCCTTAAACAAGTCACTTTACCACCCTTCAATGTTCTCATGTATAAAATGAGAATGCCTGCCACATGCTGCTGTTACAAACCTCACATGAAACATGTCTCCAGAACTGTAAACGCTGCACAAGTGGTTAAGTGTCATCACCGCACACGCACAGACACAAACACGTTTCTATGTACTAGAAGAATAGCAAGCATGGCGAACCAACGTCAACCTGGTCCTGAAACAGAAGCTACTGATGCCCAATGCAGCCTGGCAGCCAGAGATGAACCCTGCCTTCTAAGAGGAGAGGTGACAGCTTGTGAGAAGGAAATTCAGCATAAAAGATCAAACACAATCCCCTTCAACAATTAAGAACAACTTTCAGTCTAGCTACGTTACTTGAAATACTAAAAATATCAGATATATTCATAAGAAGAAAAACACATTATCCATACCATCGTTTCCAAATGTATCTATTATTAAGAGTTGACTTTATAACGTAATGCTTTAAATAGCGGCCTTCGCCGGACATGGTGGTACACGCTTGTGATCCCAGAATTTGGGAAGCTGAGCTGAGACAGCTCATGGCCAGGCTCAGCTACTTAGTGAGGCCCTCTGCAATTTAGTGAGACCTGTTTCAAAATAAAAAATAAAATAGGACTGGGGGTGTAGTTCGGAGGTAGAATGCCCCTGGGTTCAATCCCCAGTACCACAAAATAAATAAATAAGTAAGTAAATAAATAGCAGCCTTCCCTTAAAATGATTCGAGATTAGTAGGTTTTAGAGTGTGACCATCTATTTGGTTGCTGCATGTGCACATCCTTCTAGGCCTTGACTGGTAAGTCCTTACTGTCTTGAGTGACTGGCTGGACTCTGCAGTGACAGGCTCCTGTGGGCTACAG
Organism: Glis glis; assembly: GCA_004027185.1. Lineage (NCBI taxonomy): Eukaryota > Metazoa > Chordata > Mammalia > Rodentia > Gliridae > Glis > Glis glis. The sequence goes on from PVJS01024161.1 coordinate 18,655, forward strand.
TATAGGACTATGTTCACTGTGACAAGGCAGCGTTGCTACAGCAATGCTTCCATTCAATTCTGCATGTAAATGTAACACCATTAAACAAAGGTAGGTTTTTTTCTGTTTTGTTTGTGTGGGGTGTGTGTGTGTGTGTTTTACTGGGGATGGAACCCAGGGGCATTTTACCTCTGAGCTACACCCTCAGTCCTATTTTATTTTTTATTCTGAAACAGGGTCTCCCTAAGTTGCGGAGGGTCTCATTAAATGCTGAGGCTGGCCTTGAACCTGCAGTCCTCCTGTCTCAACCTCCCAAGTACTGGAATTACAAGCATGCGCCACCACTCCCAGCTCAAAGGTAGTTTTGAAGAAAATCTCTGTCTCACTTAAGTAAGTACAATAAGTCGTTAAACTTGAAGATCACCAGAATCACCTGGAGAGATTCTTCAAAACACAGATTCTTAGTTTCAGCGCATTAAGCTTCCAGCAGGTCTGGGGTCCAGAAATCTCTATTTTGAAGAATTTCCCTGAGGTAATTCTGATGATCCACCAAGTCATCACTATAATAGCAGACAGATCACTCATACACTCTCACACACCAGCTTCTTTGAAAACAAAGAGCTTATTCTAATGAGAAGTTCCCACTACTCTTTTGCTTCTTATAATTTAAACTAAAAATTGGCAGAGCGGGCCTTGACACAAACCCTAAAATGACCAAATGCTAGGTTACCTGAAACATCTCATTGATTCCTTCTCCAGTTTGTGCTGAAGTTTCAAAGTACAGGAACCCTTTGCTTTCAGCCCAAAGACGCCCTTCACTTTCATCTACGCAGCGGTGCTTGGTACAGTCGATCTGAAATAGAAAGTTGGTGGGTAAAGAGAAGATTCCAACCTTGTGCCACTAGAATAGACCCAGTGAGGTCTTTGTCAATCCTTTACTGAGGCAAAGACTATTTTTAATGAGCCCCAGCACTAGTGTATAAAATTATCAGGACAAAGCCAAGCATGGTGGCACATGCCTGTAATCCCAGTACTTGGGAGGCTGAGACGGGAAGATTGCAGGTTTGAGGCCAGACCCAGCAACTTAGTGAGCCCCCCAGCAACTTAGTGAGACCTGTTTCAAAATAAAAAATAAAAAAGGTTGAGGGTGAAGCTCAAAGGTAGAATGCTATTAGGATCAATCCTCAGTACCCAAAAAACAAACAAACAAAAAAACACCAACAACTAGGACAAAAAGGAACCAAACAAAATGACCCAAATCCCCAACCTGAGCATAGACTGATTTTCTGCAGCATGTCCCACTTTCTCCCTTGGGAAGGCCCTGCTACTCACCTCTGTGAAGGTTGCGTCATAAGACCTGCCATGCCCCAGGGGCCACAGCTTTCCACAGTCCACAGTTCACCTAATGAGTCCTCCTCCTCCCCTCACTGTGGAGTGTTATTATTAGGTCATCACTCCTACTGTCACCAACACCCTTCCCCAAGTAGGATACCAGGAAAAAGAAAAAGGATAAAAGTCCTGATATATCAGGGGTGGGGTTTTCGTTGTGTTCATTTTTATCTTAGAGACATGTTTTGAAAGGTTGTTGACTCCTATATTAAAGAATAAAGAATTTTTGGCAGGGTGCAGTGGTGCACATCTGTAATCCCAGCTACTGGGGAGGTTGAAGTAGGAGGACCACAAATTCAAGACCAGCTGGGGTAACTTAGCAAGACCCCATCTCAAAATAAAATACAAAGCCAGGCAGGTATGGTGGTGCACGCCTGTAATTCAGTACTTGGGAGGTTGAGACAGGAGGATCACAGGTTCAAAACCAGCACCAGCAACTTAGGGAGACCCTCAGAAACTTAGCAAGACCCTGTTTCAAAATAAAAAATAAAAGAGGGTTGGGAGTATAGCTAGCCCAGAGGTAGACTGCCCCTGGGTTCAATTCAAAAAAAGAAAAAAATTTTTTTTCTTTTCATTTTATTGGTTCCTCAAAACCCGCAGCTGCACTATTCCCCTGGAAAGTGGAGCATACCAATTCCCAACCAGTTACCTTGTTGGCGCACACTACAAAGACGACATTGTCCATGCTTCCGTGAGGCCCAAGCTCCTGCTTCATTTCTGCCAGCCAAGCATCAAGGGCGTCGAAGGAGTCTTTCTGCCCGACATCGTAGACCAGTATTACGCCCTGTGTGTCCTTGTAAAACTCATTACGGACCTTGGGACAGAAGAACAGATACACCAGATGTGATTTTATATGAATGTATCTCATGGTCATTAACTTGGCTATATGCTGTCATATCTCAGTATTTACTGGCTGGTAGAGGACTTTTAATAAAATCAAAATAACATATTAAAAAAGTCTATTACCAAAGAAGGACTTAGAAAACAATGGCTCCTGCCCCGCCCCTCTCCATCTGCAGTTCCACTCCCCAGAGGCAGTCGCTCTGCTAGTACACCTTGAAAGAACACCAGGCATGTAAAGTTCATCTTAGGAAGGCGAGTGAACAATTACAAATAACTTAAAGCAAAAATGACCCAAGGATCAGCAAGGGATACAACTATTTAAATGTCACATCCCACTGGGCATGGTGGCGCATGCTTGTAATCCCAGTACTTGGGAGGCTGAGACCAGAGGATCCAGGTTCGTGGCCAGCCTCAGCTACTTAGTGAGGCCCTCTGCAACGTAGTGAGACCCTGTTTCTAAATAAAGAATAAAAAATAGAGCTGGGGATGTAGCTCGGAGGTAGAATGCCCCTGGGTTCAATCCCCAGTACTGCAAAAAAATAAAATAAATGAATAAATAAATAAATAAATAAATAAATGTCACATCCCAAAGCCGGTGTTCCCAGGCTTTCCCGGGATGCTTTGCACAGCTTCCCTGACTCTTGGGGTCTGGATACCAACTTCTGAACTCCAAACTCAGAGCCTCAGTGTACTAGAATGGCGAAAGCACAGACTCTGCAGGCAGACAGGTCTGGGTCCACACTTACTTACTAGCTGTGTGACCTTGGGCAAGTCACTTAACGTCCCTGTGCCTCAGTTTTCTCGTCTGTAAAATGGGGATAACACTATTCACTTCACAGGCTCTTGTGAGATTAAAGGAGACAATGAAGGCAAAGCAGTTGGCATGACGTGTATCCACACCTCCTCCCTTGCTTCCTCACACTCATTCTGACTCTCCTTCAGTGCTTCATTAGAAACGGCAACTTGGCATTTCTAGGAAGAGGTGGCACAAAGTACAGGGCACACTGACGAGGCAGAGGCAGTGAGAGGTTGGGGGGCTGAGGAGGGGGTTTGGGGCCAAAATTCCAGTAAGAACCTGACAGAGGCCACAGCTATCCGTTCTTTTTGAAAAATCCCAGGATGTACCCAGACTGACACTGTAAATGTAGTTAAGAAATGAAGTCATCTTACACACACTGGGTATGGGTTTCTGAGCACAGACAGACACCAGGAAAAACAACATAAGGCCCTGTAAGTTTACAGAAACCTAAGAAGCTCTCTGCTAAAGTGAAACCCAACAAAAGCAGAAAGAATCTACAACGACAGCCAGCAGCCGCCCCCCGCACCTGTGTCCTCAGCACTTGACAGTGCACTCGCCCTTCTTCCCTGAAGTTCCTGCTGCTGTGGCCACATGCACCACATTCTCCAGGCTCTTAAATTCTCTTTCCCCAATTCCTCTTCTCCCCACTGCTCTCGCTCCAGCTCACTACTAAGCCCCTCCAAATCCTGTGCCGGGCCCTCTTTCTTTCTTTCTGAATCCTTCCTCCTAACTTAGCAACATCAACCACTTGCACGGGCTCAACTGTGAGAATCTCTGAGATGAGCCTTCTCGTCTGGGCCTCTGGACCTGCATCCTCATTAGCCCCCGGCTCTTCAGCTGAGTGTCCTGTGGGATTGTGTGATAGTTAATCTAAGTTGTCAACTTGACCTGATCATGACACACCCAAGATTATGTGATTTTGGGTGTGTAACAGCAGATTAAAGAGAAAGCCCTGCCCTGAATGTAGGCAGCAGAATTCTGATAGGTGCGGACTTAGATAAAGAGGGAGAAGCCGCGTAGAGTGTGTGCA
>PVJS01024162.1:0-28927 GCA_004027185.1 Glis glis
AAAAAAAAAAAAAAAAAAAAAAAAAAAAAAAAAAAAAGAGAACAACCTGCAAACAGGCAACCCCACAGCAGCTGGATGGAGGTGAGACTTAAGCCAGGAGCCCCCGGCAGAGGACGGGCTGCATCTGGGGACTATGGGGTCAGCACTGCCTGGTCATCCTGCTGGGCCTGGGCACTGAAGAAACTGATCCAGTTCCCAGCCTCAGTGGATGCAATCACAGGGAGAGTTCCAGAAGTCTCAGCCACCAGAGTCCAGTGAGGGTACCTTGTCCAAGGGACAGGGTGGCCTAGGAGGGCCTGAGGGAGAAGGAGGCTGTGTCCAGGCCCAGTAATCCGAGGCCTGCCCCTGGGCCTTGGCCTGGACACAACAGGGTGATTGGCTCAAGGCCCAGGTGACAGCCCTGCTTCCTGCCCCTCAGGGCACTGGGCTGAAAGAGCCCTCCCCCCCAATCACTGGCCTTCCACCAATCTTGATTGGGGGACTCCTCACAACACACAGGATTGGTCACAGCAATCTCCTACAGAAACAGAGAGGGGCCTGACCATCCTCTGCTGCCTTCTGACCAGGCTGGGAGGGCTTCAGGGAGGGGCAGCTCCACTTCAGCTGCATCCAGCTGCAGGCCGCCTCATCAGAGGCCACTCTGACAACTGTCCAGGCAGTACTGCCCCACCCTGGCCACCTCATCAGAGGCCACTCTGAGCTCCCTCTGGGCAGCGCTGACCCACCCTGGCCTCTGTCCCTGTTGGTCCTGACCACCCTCCCAGGCAGGCTGGTCCCCACACTGGCCTCTCTGATCGCTTCTCCCCAGTGTGAACTCTGGGGGGCAGGCAGGAGTCTGCTGTGGTCACTGTAGTCTCCACGACACCGGAGACCAGCGTAGGGACACACTGGGTGCCCAACACTTTGGCTATATACAGATCAGGCCAATAGAAAGACCACGGACCCTGGAGACCCCAGAGAGGGATATCGCACCTCCTTAGTCCTCGGCCTTCCCAGGACTCACGGTAACTGCCTGGCTGGGGACGAAGGACGCAGGGCCTGCCAGTCTGGGGCGTGCACTCAGGCAGCCTCAGTCTCCGCATCTGCAAAATGGGCTGGAGCGCATGCGCTGAGAGGACGGACTTGGGAGACCAGGTGCCCTGGGTGGCCACGGTGAGTGCTAGGGTTACTGATGTGTACGCGCGCGCACGCGCGGTGGGTGGGTGCGATCCGGGGGCGGGGCGTCTCTGGCTCCGCCCCCTGCAGCCCGCTCAGCCCCAATGCGCGTGCGTGGCGCGCTGTGGTCGGGGCCTCCGGCGGGGCCACCCTTTCCCGGCGTGCCCCGCGGCCGCAGGCGCTGACGTGGCCGCCGTCAGCGCCGCCATCTTGTGGGAGCGAAACCAACGCCTGGCTCGGAGCAGCCGCTGCGAGGTGAAGGCGAGGGGCGAGCCGGGGCCGGGGTTCTGGGGCCGGGGCGGGCCGGGGGCCTGGGACCCGCGGGGCCCTTAACCGCGGCGGCGGGGCGGGCCGGGGCGGGGCGGCCGGGGCGACCAGGCCGGGGCCGAACGGGCGGGGGCGGCGGGGCTGGGCCGGGACGGTCGGGGCGCCCCTCAGGCTCCGGCGTCGCCCCGCGCCTCCCGGGCTCCCTCCCGCCCCGGCCGCCGCCGCCCGGAAGTCCACCGGGTCGCCGGGCTCTCCTCCAGGAAGCTGGGCTTCCTGCTCCCCCCGCTGCTCTCCGCACCCCTCCGGAGGCCCACGCCCAGGGTGCAGCGTGGAGGAGAGCGGCCTGGCGGGGCCGCGGGGTCTCCCCCGGCGAAGGCGGGGGAGCGACCGCCTTTGGGAGCGGTCCTGGCCTCGGAGGATGGGGAAACTGAGGCTGGGGCTGTCCTGAAACGCGGTCAAGGTCATGCAGGTGGCGAGGGCTTGTACCTCGGCCTCCCGAGTCCAGTTCCTGTTTGCCCCGAGGACAGGAGCTGGGGGAAGAGAAGGGAGGCGGGCAGGAACCCCGGGCTGCTGGACGGCATGCTTGGGATCCAGCAAGAGAGCATCTGCGGACCTCAGGGGGAGCCCAGACTGTCTCCCCTTGGCCCTTGAGACGTGAGTTGGGGTCTGCACTCGCAAAATTCCCCCTTCCCCCTGACACTTGGAGCCTGCATTCGAGGCCCCGGGGCCTTCAGATGCAACTCAGCGCGTCCCCCTTATTCTCTTCACCACTTGAGACTTGATTTGTGATCTGTGCTCAAGGCCCCGGTGGCCCCTGGAGGGAGGGCTGTTGATCCTTGCTTCAACTCCAGGTGGTTTCCTTGAAGTCCTCCTGAGTAGATAAGGGTCCTTCCAGAATGGTGGGTCTTTAACCCTCTTGTGGAACGATGAGTTCGAGCCTCCACGGGGTAGGACAGACCCAGCACAGGGTTCTGGTTCCACAGCCAGGGTGGTCATGGTGTGTCAGATTGTAACTGGACCGCTTGTACAGTACCTAGTGCTGGGTAATTGGTTCCCAGAGCGAGGGAGCTTTCCCCCATTCGGTCCAAACAGCAAGTGGCTGCTTTGTAGGAATGAGTAAAATTGTACATGAAATCGCTGGCAGGAAAGAAAGGAAGGAAGTTCTGTGGCTGCTTTGTGTAGTCCAGAAGTCATTGTGGACAGCCCTGTAGTTGGTGCCACTACCAGTGTTGGAGTGGTCAGTTGAAGTTCTTGTTTCAGATTTGTGGTCAGCAGTTTTTTTGTCAGCTGGTTCTGGTGTTTTCTGCAGCGTATCTGTTGGAAGGCTTTTGAGAAGCCATGGTGTGTCCTGTACAGGCCATCCATGCCTTTGACCGGTATCCAACATGAGTAACTTCATGGCTGGTGCCCTTAATTCATTCGAGTTTTCAGTAGCACTGCACAGTAGCCAAAACTTTGAGAAATTGAAATGCACAGTGTTAACTAGCAGGATCCAAAACTGAGAGGAGATGAGTGATGTGAGATGTAGTGGTTCGCGTTACTAGAGGTGTGTTGTCTTCTTGGCATAAAGGTTTTTTTCATGTTGGATAGGGGAACATCCGTTTTCCTATCACTTGTCCTCAGGTATCTTGTTGAAATTAAGTCCAAGTTGCTGGAACACTGGCAATATGCTCTTGCCTATGAGGCAGATACACAGAATTGCTACTTGAAAAATGTTTATGGGCTGGGGGTGTAGCTCAGTGATAGAGCACTTGCTTAGTATTCGGGAGATCCTGGGTTCCATCTCCAGCACCAAATACACACAAAAGTTTAAGACAGTTGATATGGATAACAGCTGACTCACATGCAGACTACTCATTGTGGAAAGAAAGTGAATAGAAAGCAGACTGGTTCTGTGCTCTTAATGTTTTAAATCACATAGTCCAGCTGTTTGCTGTGCCTCTTGCTTGAAACCATGCGGACAGTGTTTAAACATCTTCACCTGCCGGACCACCTCTGCCCAGGGTCAGACAGGCTTGAAACTACAGGGAGGGACCTTTGGATTTTCTTTTTCACTTCAATAAAAGATACTATGGACTGCAGCTTCTGGGGCGATCCCAAGTCAGACAGCCAGAGTAAACCTAACCAAAAGAAGAAACCTGTTGTGCAGGTTGTGGAATAGCATGTTACTGTGGTTTGAGAGAGTTGGGTCAATTCTTTTTTTCAGATTCTTCAAGTTAAATGTTCACTGGTAATGTGGATTTAAATCTGCTCTTAATCACAAGCCCTGTTCACCAAGCTTTTCCAGACATTCTTCAGAGAGCTGTGACCTTCCCACTGAGAAGATGATCAGACCCCAGCCAGCTTCATGCCATTCACGGCCTGCCCCTGTCTGCTCTCATGGACACTCTGCCTTCATAAAATTAGGAGAATGAAAGGAAATAAAGTGCACATCTGTCAGAGGTAGCTGGGAGAAAACCGTGAAAATTTCTTTTAAGTTGGGATTTTAAATTCAGGAGGAATGTCTTTTTGGTGCTATATCCACTCCTCATCAAAAAGATTTGACCCTTCTTGTTGGGAAGTAAAGGATAACTGGGGGTTGCACATACATGTGCATGTGTGAGACTTAGAGACATCGGAATACCCAGTTGCATGCACTATGCTCAGGTTCCTGTCCTCTTGTGATTGTTATGAACCCTTTGAAGTACAGTTGCAGCCATATCACTATTCTAGAAGATAGTTCACCATTCTCAGGTGGGTCATGGCCTGATTAGCTGGAAAAAATACTGCACAGTTTAACACAGACTCATCCAAGCTCCTTATTCCTAGCAGGATGTCTTAGGTGCTCAGAGTCCTACCATCTCAGCTTGCTACAGGGGTTGGAAGAAGTGGTGAGGATGTTTGATCGAGGCTCCACCTCCATAATGTCCCTAACTGGTTCTGTTTCCTGGTTTTTATTCATAATGGCAACAGGTCTTGGCAGCCTGTTGACAGCCAACAAACAGGGAAGAGTGGCACTCTGAGGAAGAGAAAAGTTTTAAGTGGCAAGAAGGGAAGAGACAGAAAAAAGCAGGCAGATATCTGCAGACATAGCATTCGAGAGTGACTCAGTAGAGGAGGCAGACGCTGTCCCACACTCTGAGGCCCAGGGGTCACTGCTAGTTTATAGTGTGAATGATTGGGAGACTCAGTTATGATTCATGCATATTGCAGGAAGTTAGAAGTGTGTGGTACATTTTGAAAACCTTCTAATCAGAGTCTATTAAGATAAGTTTTACTTCTTGCTGGACATGCTGATACATGCTTGTAAATCCTGGCTACTTAGGAGAATGAGACAGGAGAATTGCAGGTGTGAGGCCAACCTGGGCAACTTAGCAAGGTCCTATCTCAAAATAAAGAAGGGCTGGGGGAGTAGCTTAGTGGTACAATGTCCCTGGGTTCAGTCTCCCAATACTGTAAAACAAAAGAAATATATTTTACTCCTTACAGGGATGCTAGCAAGCTAGGGTTAATTTCCAGGTGTTTCTGATGGTAGATGATTATATGTAAAATAGTTTACACCTTTCTGTGTCACACATAAAAATACTTATGCTATGCCGTATATCTGAACAGGAAACTGTGGTCCCAATTTCCCATGTATCCTTTGGAAGTTTTTTTTTTAACTTTTTATGTTCTTTGGAAATTTTTAATGAAAAGTTTTAAATTATCAATATGATTTAGGTACTTGTGGCCAAGAAGGAGACTTCTAAATTTTATCTAGACTTGTTCCTGAAGAGGAATGAAGGCAGAGTTAGTAAAGATGTATCCATCATATGATTGTGATTTCCTGTGAAGCCACCTGTCTTCTGTAGATGAGAATGCAGTTCCTCACTGATTGAATCCATTAGTTGATATTTAATGTTGGTGGTGAAATTTTGCTTGAATATTCACAGGTGTGTGTGTGTGAGTGTTACTAGGGATTAAACCCAAGGGCGTTCTACCTCCAGGCTGTATGCCCACACCTGTTTATTTTTTATTTTGAAACAGGGCCTTAATAAGTAACCACCACCAGCCTTGAACCTGCAGTCTTCCTCTCTCAGCCTCGCAAGTACTGGTATTTACAGCTTTTGGCATTTCTCTTCTGTCAAAATGATAAGATCCTCAAAATTACCGGGGAGATTAACCAAAATGTACTCTTATAGTTGGTTGTACCTGAGGGCAGGTTTTGTGCATACCCTGCCCCTCCCATGATTTGACTTTGAACAAGAGATGCAGTACTTTAGCCTTCAGCAGTTCACAGTGTCTCTGTACACCTGGTCTCTTTATTGTTATAGTCATAGGAGTTTTCAGACTGAACCACACTTGTGTATAGTTTAAAACAGCATGACATTCATTGTTGACCCTGTAGGTTTTACCTGACAGACTAGTTAGGAAAAGCATACCTACGGATGTGTGTGATTGATCTTTTTGATCCCAAGGACCCTGATAAATGTTCTTTTACCATTGCTTTCTCCTTCTCTGATGGTGAGTCACCTGTGAGGTGGACTGAGCTACCCTCAGCTCAAGGCACAAAGCTGCTCATGCTGGTGGTGTCCGTCCCAGTGGGGAAGGCAGGTAGATACTGGGCCTCGTGCAAGGAGGCAGAGGTGACATCTGAACTGAGATGGGAAGGAATGAGGGATCTGCTGGTCCCTGGGAGAAACCGGAGGCTTCTCAGTGACCTAGGACAGTTGGCACAGGGGCGCAGAGGTGGGTGGGTGTGCTGGGTGGGTTGGAGACCTGCCAAGAGCAGTACAGGAGGTGGGACACCTGCTGGTGGGTGGCCTTGGTCCCTGAGCGGCTATGCAATCCCTGGAAAAGACTGGCTCTCCCAGGTGGGGAATAGGCGGCATGGGAATGCACTTGTGAAGTTTTCATGTAGGAAGAAAATCCCCTGCACTGTCCTGAGCCTGATCTATGTTACTTGCAGAGACAACCCCCCCCCCCTTTTCTCTCTCTCTTGTCCTATTTTTTATTTTTATTTTGAATCGGGGTTTCGCCAGGTTGATGAGAGTCTCACTACTTGCTGAGACCCTCCTCGAACCTGAATTTCTCCTGTCTCAGCCTCCCAGGTCCTGGGATTACAAGCGTGCACCACCACACCCAGCTTCCCTTTTCTCTTTTTGACATAATTTTAACAGATATTCTGAGTTTTCCAGGAATGCAGCTACCTTGTAAGTCAGGGCAATTGTGTTTTCTTCTCTTCAGAACCTTACCCATATTTGTTCTCTATTTCCAGGGAAAAAAGTCACTTCATGGATACGGTGTGCCTTGAGATTGGCAGGACTGGCACACAGTACTCCAGTGGCCTGGCTAGGAAAGCTCTCTAACTACCTCCCTTTGTCCTTAGGCGTGGCTGTGCCTAGCACTGGAGTGCAAATTTCAATAGAAGTCACTTCCCTTTTTGTCCCTGTGACATCATTGTTGGGGCAACCTCCTGGGGTTCTCTGCAGTTGTGTGCCTGTCAGATGGATTGTCCATTGGCTTTCATGGCAGATGTGGCCTTTTTTTTTTTTGGTACTGTGAATTGAACCCAGGTGCATTCTACCTCTGACCTATACCCCCAGCCCTATTTATATTCTTTTATTTTGAAACAGGGTCTCACTAAATTGTGGAGGGTGTCACTAAATTGCTGATACTGGCCCTGAACCTGCTATCTTCCTGTCTCAGCCTCCCAAGTACTAGGATTACAAGCATGTGGCACCATGCCCGGTTCAGATGTGGCATTTTAAAGTGTGTTTTAGGCAGTCTCTCACCTGATTGTCTCAAAGTGTGTCTGGGGATGTTGCGAGCTATTACAGTGGTGGAGGGGCATGTCTCCAGGGTCCAGTCTGAGAAACTGGAAGTTGCTTAGCATTATGCATTTGGGAGGAAGGTAGTTTTTGGTGGAAAAGCTGGGAATGGAAACACGAAATCATTTGTAGGAACCAGTTTCACCTAGAGAGCAGGGACAGATGCTAGGGTATGTGTGGGACCTCTGGTCACCTGAGGGGACAGCTCTGGGGAGACGGGGAAGGCATCAACAGGTGTGTGGTTCAGAGAAGGGCTTCCAGCATTGGCATTGCCCATAGTCTGGAGTGTGGCCAGAAACAAGGGGCCTAGCCAGGATAGTGGCGTCCAGGACTTGGGGTGTCCCGGTCCCTTTCCCTGGATCTGGCTGATCCAGGTGGGGCAGGACGAGGTGAGACTGCCCCAAAGTCACGAAAGCCTAGTGACAGCCACTCCCACCCCCACTTTACTCCTCTGTTTCCTCTGGAAGAGCAAGTCTTCAAAAGAGGTGGACTGTGCTGGATCCTAGTACTTGGGAGGCTGGAACAGGGAGATAGCAGGTTTGAGGCCAGTGCAGGGTAACTTAGTGAGAGAGACCCTGTTTCAAAATAAAAAGGGCTGGGGGTGTAGCTCACAGGTAGAATGCCCCTGGATTCAACCCCTAGTACTCCTCCCCCCAAAAAAGTGGGCTGCTCCCCCCCTTTCCCCCTCAAATAATTTCCCTGAAGGCAAAAATCAAGTTTTGGAGATTGGCTTAATCACTCACGAAGCCTTGGAGGGCCCTGTCTCCTCTGAGTGGTTTGAGGAAGAGTCATTGGGCTCTCTCTGGGAGCTTATTTTATGAAAGCACCACTACCGATAACTGCCAGTTCCCCTTCTCTTCTCTGGTTGTGGAAAGGAGGTCTCCAGGACACCAGACCTCCTAGCCCCACCCTTATGCAGGGAGAGAGCCCTTTGTGTTCTATGGGTAATATATAGTTAAAGAGGCCAACTGGCAAAGCTAAAAGCTATGATTTGTCTCATAACAAATTGGAGTCCTGGTCACCTTCTTTTCCAAGGTCTTGCTCCCACTGAGCCCGGGGTTAGTGGTCTTTAATGTGGGCACATGTTAGATACCTGTGCATCTGCCCACCTTCTGTGAGAAGCATGGAAGTGGGACTTCACTGAGAAGCCCCAGCCATGCTGCAAGGTTAGCCTCGTCATTGTTGCAACCTGAGGCCTTTCAGTGAAGTTTGGAGACTGGTACTGCTAACAAACTCTTTCTGTGGATCTCAAGGTGGGAGGTCAGGGTGGGTCATAGTACTGACCCACAGTACTATGTCATCCTCTCTTGGTTCACCGTGAGGACATGTTGTACCTGTCTGTGGCCAGTGCTGTCCCCAGTGTAGGAGTGTGCACTCCATCTGTGTGCCCAAGAAGAATGAGGAGTGAAGAGCCAGGCTCCAGAGAACATAGCCATCCCAGAACACGGGGCCTCACCAGGAGCTGGGTTCTGGTCAGAGGGCTGTGGGGCATGATCTTCCCTGAGAGTACAAACTGACCCCATGCTGACAGTCCTGTGACCTGTCAGGGTGGGCTGAGCTAAGAGGACTGCTGACCAGTGACTGACTACAGGGTTGCTGGGGGAGGGCTGGGCTGGGACCTTTCTTCCTTCTCCAGAGTGGTTTCTCACTTGCATCTTTGTATTTTTGCTGTGATTTTCTCAGCTTTCAGTTTGTTTGGATTGATGCAGATCTGTGTTTTTGATTCTTGTTTTTCCAGTGAGGTCTTTCAAACTTAATTCCATTTCAGGTTGGGCAGAGGCTATTTGTACCCTTCCTGCTAAATAGAAATGAGAGTTAGGGTCTGGGCTCTGTTGCTTCACAGGCATGGGGTCCAGGCTCCTGTGTCCTTGTACAGGTGGCTGTGGGTGTGCATCGCTTGCTGTAGGGAAGGCCAGAAAACATGGATTTTATTCTGGAAGTTCTTGTGCCCAGTGACAAATCAGGGTTCTGTTACTCAGAGAGCAGGGCAGGACAAGACTCTGAGGGACAACCAGTTTGCCACAAGGACATGTGCAGAGATGCTTGGCAAGATGCTCCCAGTGCAAGCTCTAGAACAAGCCACCAAGAGTCCCATGGTTGCATGTCTCATGAATTTCTTATTACAGTCCCAGTCAGAGGCCATGTGATAGCCCATGTATATATTTACTAGAGCTGCCCATGTTTAGAGTTCATAAGGCCATAAGTGTGTTTGGCCAAGTGCTTTGAGGACACTTATGGTAAAAAATAGTAACTTAAAAAACATGAATAAGAGGGAAACAGAATATAAATGTGCAGGTAGTCAGTGGACAAGGCTCCTGACATTCGAGTTACTGTAGTCTAAGAACTCAGCTCATAGCCAGGTGTGGTGGCACACGCTTGTAATACCAGTACTTGGGAGGCTGAGATCGGAGGATCCGGGTTCGCGGCCAGCCTCAGCTACTTAAGCTCTCCGCAACTTAGTGAGACCCTGTTTCAAAATAAAGAATAAAAAAAATAGGGCTGGGGGTGTAGCTTCGGAGGTAGAATGCTCCTGGGTTCAATCCCCAGTACCACAAAAAAAAAAAAACCTCAGCTCATGGTTAGATTCACATGAGTGAAACTCTTCTAGCTTTCTGTACACAGACTGAGTTAAGGATTTCACCTCAAGTTTTAAGCTTGCAAAGGGTGTTGTACCTTGAATCTCACTCGTTGCCCCACCTAAGCATCAGACCTGGTAGGTTATGCCCCTCCTTTAACTCAGGAGGCCCGCAGCTATGGGGAGGTGGCACACAGAGCAGGGGCAGCAGGCGTGTTTCAGGCTGTGCTTGGGTACACTTAGGCTTGGGCCCCTGATGGCCCTGGATTGCTGGGTGGAGGCCTTTGTTGAGCGTCTGACGAGTTTGTGCAAGCACCCTGAGTCCTTCTGCGGGTTCTTTTGTTCTGTTTTCTGTGTGTTTGAGGCTGGGGTCGATCTGCCTGGATGCAGAGAACGCCTCCAGCTGGGCGTTCCCAGAGCATACTGGTTGAGTCATGCCTTGTCACGATTCTGCAGGCCTGCAAGGTGTGCCTGCCTGTCCCTAGTATTGGCACATTCAGTTTTCCTCTTACACAAATTTATAAAATAGTGACAAAATGTGCAGGAAAAAGTCGGACCTAGAAACATAGACTGTTTGGTTGGGGCATGCAGTTATTTAAGGCTTAGGAGTAAATGTACTAGGGCCCAGTGTTAGTGCACAAATGCAGTATGTGCAGAGCATGTGTGGCCATGTTGCACATGAAAGTAGGGAAGTCCCCCCCTTAAATCAAGATCCTTCTGCTTTGGGGATGGATCAGGCTTTTACAGAACTGATACTCTGCTCATATGTATTGCTGTTGGAGCACCATTGCTCTTTAAAGAAATGTTTTATAATGTACATAAGTTCCTCTGGAAAATCTTCATATTTGTTAATTTTTTCAAAACATGAAAACAGATTATGAACCATCCATCTGTGCATTTTACTATATGTAATTAATACTGCAATGAATTTGACTTTGATAAAGCAAAAAAATTCTCTTGATATCACCAACTTTTCATTCAAGTTGGACATGTTGTATGAGTCCTTGAACATTGTGTTCATGAGAACAGAGCACCCTGTTGGATCAGCAGCTGAGAATGGAATCTGGATCCTTGGAGCCCATTCACTGTTTGCTCCAGTTGGAGGTGCCTATCTTCCTAGTGCTCACAGTTTCAGGAACATGATAAACTTTTACCTGAGCCTGTTCTCTGCTTTGTTGAGTTTAGAAGAGCTGTCTGACTTGTTCTAGGGTGTCTCTGAGACTGGCAGAGGCACAGGGGACAGTGCTGGCTACTGGACAGACCCCTCTTCAAGAGTTAAACCAGTCAGGTTTTACTCATTGCTGGAGATCCATGTGATCTCACAAGGCTGAGATTTCTCCTCACCCTACCCAGGAGGCCAGCAGGCTTCATCCTAGAGACCAATAACCCTGGGGGAGGCCCTGTTACTGACAGAGATAGACCTATCAGGAGTGTGGCCCCTGAGTAGAGGCCACCTGTACCATTGTTCCCAGGTCCTCACCAAAGAACACATTCTTTCTGAAGGAACTTTCTTGGCCTTGGCTGCATGGGGGCTGCATGTCCTCATTCCTGGGGCAGCCCCAGAATGAAGGGTCAGGAGACTCTATGAAGTCTGTTTTCACTGTTTATTAATAACAGGGTGATTCTGAGGAACCTGAAAAGCGGGTTTGGCTGGTGTGTAGGGATTCTGGTGGAGGAAAGGTAGTAGCACCTGGGCTGAGCGTTACACAGGTATTTAGGGCATGTGCCCAGAGACTCTGGCAGTGACTTTTCTCCCACTACAGATGTTCTCTTGGGATTTGGGCCTGTTAACAGAATTAGTGGAGGGTGTCTGGGCCCTGCAGAGATGCTGGGATGTACCAAGACAGGAAGTGTTGGCAACCATCTGCCTGTGAAGACAGTAGGGTGGGCCTAGGTATATATGGGGTGTGTTTTAAACCTGAGACTTCAGGCTTACCCGTCCTGGTTTCCCCCAGTAAATTGTGTAACTGCTTTGGGAACTCTAATACTTTCTCCTATTAAAAAAAAAAAGAAAACCGAGACTGGGAATGTGGCTCGGGTAGAGAGCTTGCCTAGCATGCTCATTCCCAGCACTCAAAAGAAAAAGAAAAAGAAAACCGCCTGGTATGGCACATACCCGTAATCTCAGTACTTGGGAGACTAAGACAGGAGAATCACAGATATGAGACCAGGCTCAGCAACTTAGTGAGACCCTGTTTCAAATAAAATTTTTTAAGAGGGTTGGGGGTATAGCTCAGAGGTGGAATGCCCCTGGGTTCAACCCCTCATTCCACACACAAAGATGATAATAATAAAAATAAATTAGAAAACCACCCACGGGGTGGTCTGTGACCTCTCGAAGTCCTCACAGTCCCTCTCTCTGGGGCTGCAAGGCAGGCTGGGCCCAGCACATTTGGCTCTAAGGCATCCTTGCTGTATCAGACCAAGTGCAAGAAGG
Organism: Glis glis; assembly: GCA_004027185.1. Lineage (NCBI taxonomy): Eukaryota > Metazoa > Chordata > Mammalia > Rodentia > Gliridae > Glis > Glis glis. Next base: position 12,224 of record PVJS01024162.1, read on the forward strand.
CAAGAGTGAACACGTGTGTGTAGGTTGTGGGCAGTCCTGTGTGTGAACAGGGTGCCCTGTGGCTGCTTCCCTTCGGTGTCACCTTGAGCCTCTTTCCTCTTGTCCTGTCCTTGGAACCCTGTGGGAAACTTGTGATGCTGAAATTGCATTTTTCTTTTTCTTTTATTTTTTTGCAGTACTGGGGATTGAACCCAGGGGCATTCTACCTCCTGTTTTCACAGTGTCCAGAGCATTGCCTGAGAGCCTTCCTCCACCTGTTGGCGCTGTCAGTGTTCACAGAGTGATTTGGTGGCAGTCCTCACTGGAACATATTTCCTCCCCCACAATTTTCTAGGTTCTTCCTTTGAGGTTTTCTGTTAGTCTGATGTTGATCTCAGAGTTGCTCCTTATTTTCCTTTTTCAGCCTTATTTTTCTTTTTGTTCTGCTGAGAGTCTTCATTTTGAACTTTTTGTCTTGGCTATTGGTGGTGTGCACAAAGTCTTTTGTTTTCTTTTCCTTTGTTCCAGTGTCCTTTTCTTATTTTGTGAGCATAGTATCTTTTAACTTGTTAGTGTTATGTGTGGGTTTTAGATTTTGCCCCCCCCTTGGGGGGGCAGTGTTGATATCAAACCTGGGGCCTTGAGCATGCCTGGCAAGTGCTTTACCACTGAGCTACATCCCCAACCCTGTTTTCCTTTAGTGTCTGTCTCCTGTCTTGCTTACTTCCCTCCGAATTCCTTTTTTGTTCGGTGGAGGCTTTTTCATTGGAGGCTTTTTTTTTTTTTTTTGTACTGGGGATTGAACTCAGGGGCATTCTACCTCTGAGTGACACCTCCAGCCCTGTTTTATTTTTATTTTTGAAACAGGGTCTCACTAGGTTGACGAGAGTCTCACTACTTGCCAAGGCTGTCCTTGAACCTGTGATCCTTCTGTCTCAGCCTCCCAAGTACTGAGATTACAAGCATGCACCACCATGCCCGGCTTCATTGGAGGTTTTTTAAGAGAAGACATGGCCTGGCTTTGGGGGGCTTCCAGATGCTGAGTCTGCAGGTCCTTTCACTGAAGTCTAGACTGCTCATGTGCACATCTGCTGGGGTTTTCTGGTGATCTCCTTGTGCCCACTTCTGTGTCCTCCCTGCCCTCACTCAGTGTGATGTCTCCTTGGTATGGCTGCTCCTAGACAGCTGCCCCTTCCTTGTGCACAAAGGACTAAGGATGCTGGCAGCTGGACCCCATCCACAGCCAGTGTCCAAGGAGGTCCAGCTTTCTGCCTGGTCTGGTGTTGGTCACCTTGGGCTCCCTTCTCGCTCTGTGCCTGGCTTCTGGTAGGAGCCTTGGGACCCTGAAATAACTGTTAATCTTCCCTTACTCATAGTTCATAGGAGTTAAAATTGAGAGTGTAGTCCCAAGTGTCTTTTTCCCTCTTTTCTTTGTGTCGATGGTCTTATTCCCCAGTGGGCAATAATTTCAGGAGTGCACTGAGAAGTAGCATTAGTCTATTCCATGTTGCACAGGTGCTCTTCACCCTCTGTACCTGGGGAGCTTGGCAGCCTCCAGAAAAGGGACTGATAGCAAAGTCTGCTTAAATTTCAGACATTGTGTAATTTTTCTGATACATAATGTGGTGCAAAACCAAAAAAGAGAACTGTGTTCAGAGGGCATTGGAGCCAGTGTGAAAGGGCTTCATTGGCCGCATCTGGGTCTGTCCCACTGACCAAGACAGGAGTGCATGCTCATATGGGTACCAAGAAATGGAGAAGGGAGGGTTTCGTTGCAGTGAATGCTGGACAGCCACTGGAGGGAGTGACATAGTTAGAAAGTAACCTTCTGGCCAGACATGGTGGCTGTAATCCCAGTACTTAGGCGGCTGAGACAGGAGGATCGCAGGTTCCTGGCCAGCCTCAGCTACTTAGTGAGGCCTCTGCAACTTGGTGAGACCTTGTTTCAATATAAAGAATAAAAAATGGGGCTGGGGAACGTAGCTTGGAGGTAGAATACCCAGCTGAAGCCCCAGACACCAGGGGTTGCTGAAAGGAGGAGAAGGTGTGGCAAGGGGCCGGGTCTCCCATCACTGCCTCTTGGTACACAGGGTTGCTGGAGGAGGGTGCCTTGGGAACAGGCATTCAGGGAAACCATGTGTCAGTGATACACACACGCGCGTGCGCACGCACACACACACAGCTGTGATTTGAATGCATCCCCCAAGAGTTGTGTGTGGGAAAGCAAACCCCAGTGCAACCGTGGTGAGCAGGTGTTCAGATTGCAAGACTCTGACCTCATGAATGGATCAGTGCTCTACAAAAGGACTTTCCGGAGTAGATTTGCTCTCCTGCCCCTCCACTACTGAGGACTGAACGTCCTTCCCCTTCAGAGAATGCAGCACAAGGCTCCGTCTTCAACCAGAAACAGCACCTGCCTGTCCTCCATCCTAACTTCCTCTATCCCCGAACTGTGAGCAGTAAGCACTGTGTTGATAAGCCGCCAGTCTGTGGTGTGTATGGTGGCACACAGGGACACACAGCACACATGAAACCTCATTGCCCCTGTCTTGTCCTGAGCTTATGCACCTTCCTCTGGGTTGTCTCTCTGGCACAGACACATTCTTTGTCTTTGAAAGCTGCACAGCCCTCCATTTGTGCTTTTACTATTAGGTGCTAACAATCTCTTAATTTTTTAGCAGTCAGCATTTGTGAAAGCAATAAAATCTGTGTTTGGAGTAAAATCAACCAAAGAATGAACATTCCCAGGATGGTGAGGCCGAGGCCTAGGCAGCCCTCGTGTCCTCCCAGAGCTCTCAGGTCTCTGGCCAGGCTCTGATGATTCGCTATCAGATGACTTGATTATTGCCCCCAGTGTTTCTTTCTGCAGTGTGGTACCTTTGTGGGAGCACGTCCTCGTATGTGCCTGTCCTTTAGGGAGCATTGCATCCCACAGGGCCCTGGCGCTTTGGGTTGCCTGAGATGGATGAGTGGTGGCTATGACCCTCAGGTCATAGGAAAGGAACCTGCCTGACTTGCCCACAGGGTGACACTGCAGTACTTCCTATGCTTGTGCTGTGATATACTGCCTCTAGGGTGCATGTGCAGCTCCCTGGCATGTTGGCAAAGTGTGACCTATGGTCCTTGGACTGCAGTGTGACCTCTGGCCCTGTGTGTGGGGGGGGCTCCCACCCCTCCCACATTTTAGTTGTGATTTATTGATACTTGGTGCAGTGGGGAGAGATGTTGGCTGGTTCTTTCTGGCCCCTTGAAAACTCTGTGTTTGTTAGAGGTGTTGTATGCCTCTGAAAGCCTGATTTCTTTTTTTGGGGGGGTACTGGGGATTGAACCCAGGGGCATTCTACCCTGGGAGTTACACTCCCAGCCCTGTTTTTTATTCTTTATTTTGAAACAGGGTCTCACTAAGTTTCGGAGGGCCTCACTAAGTAGCTGAGGCTGGCCGAGAACCCGGATCCTCCCGTCTCAGCCTCCCAAGTACTGGGATTACAAGCGTGCCACCACGCCCGGCTTGAAAGCCTGATTTCCAGATGATAAGCATGCCTGCTTCCCAAGTGTGAGCAGGTGTGGCTGTGGCCAGACATCTCACAGCCTTGACAGTCTGGGGTGGTGCAGTTGGGAGGCCAGAGGTTGCTGCCTCCCTGCCCAGTCGTGTGGCCTGGGGGAGCTCAGCAGCCAGGAGGGTGCTAGTATTGCATCATATACCCCCTGTGGGATTTCAGGAGGAGGGGATGACCTCCCTGGGTGGATAGTCTCTGACTTGCCCCAGGGCTCACCCTAGAGGTATGGAAACAGGCCCTGGATACCTTGCCTTCCCAGGTCTCTGGCCAGTGTCGCTTCCGCCCGTCTACAAGCATGGGGAATATCTTTGCAAACCTCTTCAAGGGCCTTTTTGGCAAAAAAGAAATGCGCATCCTCATGGTGGGCCTGGATGCTGCAGGAAAGACGACAATTCTGTACAAACTGAAGCTTGGTGAAATTGTAACCACCATTCCCACCATAGGTGAGAAGCCTGGCTGGGGCTGGGGCAGACGGGGGGCCTGGGGCTGGGACTTCTGGGTACAGAGAGCCCTCAGCTGCAACCCTACCCCCAGGTTTCAACGTGGAGACTGTTGAATACAAGAATATCAGCTTCACCGTGTGGGATGTGGGTGGACAGGACAAGATCCGGCCACTGTGGCGCCACTACTTCCAGAACACTCAAGGTGAGCAGCAGGCCGTCATCCTGGGTTCCTCTCATCTGCTTCCTCGAGGGAAGCTCAGCTTTCTGGTAGAGTCCTGTGGGCCTACACTGGCCTCAAGGGCACTATACCGCACCGCAGCATCATGGCCAGGAAGAGCCGAGCCCAGGGCCATGAGGGCCAGTTGTGACCCTGTGATTCCATCTGCTGCCTGTGGATGAGGTTGGGTGGGCTGTCTTCAGCATTTGCAGTAACGCCGGCTGCATTGCAGGCTTGATCTTTGTGGTGGACAGCAATGACAGAGAGCGTGTGAACGAAGCCCGTGAGGAACTCATGAGGATGCTGGCCGAAGACGAGCTCCGAGATGCCGTCCTCCTGGTGTTTGCTAATAAGCAGGTAGGTGCCAGCTAGGTCCTACCCCAGAGCAACTTGTCCAGGAGGGAGGAGGGCAGGCTGAAGGCCAGCCTGGGGCCTCTGCCCTCTGTCCTGGGGACAGGCTGCTGGTGGTTCCTGCCCCTGACTCATCCTTTCCCCCCAGGACCTCCCCAATGCCATGAACGCAGCAGAAATCACAGACAAGCTGGGGCTGCACTCTCTACGCCACAGGAACTGGTACATTCAGGCCACCTGTGCCACCAGCGGGGACGGGCTGTATGAAGGACTGGACTGGCTGTCCAATCAGCTCCGGAACCAGAAGTGAACCAGAATCCCCTTCCCCCCACTTCCTCCTCTCCGCCCTCTGCTTTCCTCTCATGTGGCAAACGTGCGACTCTGTGGTCCTGAGTGCCAGAAGCTGTCTCCATGGGTTGGTCAGTGTGCATCGCACCGTGCTGTACATGTGCAGACGCAGCCTGCAGCCAGGTTTTTATTTAATGTAAATAGTTTCTGTTTCCACTGAGGCAGTTTCTGGTACTCCTATGCAATATTACTCAGCTTTTTTATTGTAAAAAGAGAATAAACTCACTGTCAGTACTGAGAAGGGATTTAGTTAGGCACGTGGGCACCTGGCCTCCAGGAGCCACTGGGCTGTAGATCAGTGTCGGGATCCATTTGGTGGTTGGTTTTAACCTGAACTCAGTGCATTTTTTAAAAATAGTTAAAAATACAAGATAAGGAGAACACTTGAACACACCGAAGGGAGACTATGCCTAGTGTAGGTTTTGCAGGAACGGCCTGAATGCTAGTCCATCGGCGGCTGTTCCCCTGTGGGAATGTGAGACGGTGACGAACTAACCGCCATCCACTGCATGGTCACAGTAGAGGCCCTGAGGCTTGCCTGTCTTTGGGTCACCTGCATTCCATTGCGTTGTGCTTGTACTCATGCTCACACGGTCACCTGGGGGTGGGCTGGGGGGGGCCACTCGGGGAGGGAACAGGGACAGGCCTCGGCTTGGTGGGCATGTGGCCAGAGTGGCGGCCCCTGAGTTCCCAGCGCCTGCTTGCTCTTGCACCTGCTGCCATGTTGGTGAGAAGTCTGGGTCTCACCAGCAGGAGCACGAGTGAGCAGGAAGGGTTGGTCCACTGCAGACCCCCAGCCCTGGAGCACCCCCATCTCCATGTGTGAAGTAGCTTCCTCCCTCAGCCTGCAAGGGTCCGATTTGCCATCGAAAAAGATGACCTCTACTTTTTTCTTTTGTATTTTGATAAACACTGAAGAAGCTGGAGCTGTTAAATTTATCTTGGGGAAACCTCAGAACTGGTTTATTTGGTGTCGTGGAACCTCTTACTGCTTTCAATACACGATTAGTAATCAACTGTTTTGTATACTTGTTTTCAGTTTTCATTTCGACAAGCACTGTAATTATAGCTATTAGAATAAAGTCTCTTAACTATTTCACAGGCTCGTTTTGCAGTGTTGCCGCCCGAATCCCAGAAAGAGGCCCAGGCAGGAGAGGGCCATTGTCATGCTAAAAGCACAGGTGACCATTGAGCCCTGGACACTTCTGCTCCCTGGCTCAGGTCTTGCCATGTGTGTATGAGAGAAAACTGGAAACATTTCTATCAGGTGAGACTTCTCCAGCTCACCACATGGGAGAGGTTAGGGTAGGAGTCATTGAGTGCCATGGGGGCTTCAGCTGCCCCACCCCCCCAGTGCAGCCAGCAGGCAGCACCACTGCCAGCCACAGGGTACTTTGTACCAGCTGTGGTAAGGGCCCTTCCCTTGGTGAGCAGCTGGCCCAGGGCATACTTGTCCCTGAGTGGGGGCAGCCACCAGAGGTCCAAAGTCTACCCTCCCTGTGGACAGTGTTCCTAGGGAGGGGCTGCCCTGCGTGGGACCCTGGAAGCTGTGCTGGACCCCCTGTGCTGGCCAGGTGGGCGAATGGCCTGAGATAACAGCAATCTCTACTCAGGCTATGTACAAGACAGAAGGCAGTGTGTAAGCCACAGCTCCGACCTCTGAGACACAGCTTTGGGGTGTGCCCTGGGTTACACCATTTGCAATTTCTTTTAGAATCAGAAGTAAAAACCAGATATTGTAAGGAATCGGCCTGGGTTCTCTGCCCATATAGCTCTTGGGTTTTCTTTTTACTTTTTGTGTGTATGGTACTGGAGATCAAACCCAGGAGCATTCAAACTCTGAGCCACACCCCCCCAAAGCCCTTATTTTTTATTATTTTTTTTGTGGTAGTGGGGATTGAACCCAGGGGCATTTTACCTCTAAACTATACCCCCAGCCCTGTTTTACTTTTTATTTTGAAACATGGTCTAAGTTGCTGAGGCTGGTCTCAAACCTGCGATCCTCCTGTCTCAGCCTCCCAAGTACTGTTATAGGTGTGCACCACCACACCTGGCATTCCTATTTTTTTTATTTTGAAATAGGGTCTTGCTAGGTTGCTGAGGCTGGCCTCAAACCTGGAATCCTCCTCTCATCCTCCCAAGTACTAGAATTATAGGTGTGTACCCCACTGTACCTGGTTAGTTCTTAGGTTTTATATGTGGCAGTCTAGCCCACTGCCTAAGCAGGAGCCAGGCTGGACCCCATGGGCAGGAGGAGGTTCCTAGAGGCTCCAGGTGCTCCCTGGCAGTCCTAGTACAAGGCTCTGGTCCCAGGGCCAGCACCCTCAGGTCACCTGGGCACTGGACCACCAATGCTCTACCCTGTCCACACTGGGAGGACTCAGGATTCCAAGACTTGGACATCACTACCACCAGGCCAAGACCACATTGTGAATATAGGCCCACTTCTAGCAGGGCAGACCCTGGGTTACTCCATCCCACTACTGGTGGGGTTTATTAGTAAATGACCACACTAACCTTCCACTCTGTGTGATAATACACTGTCATTTTAAAATAGGTTTATTAAGTACAAAGAGTGAATAGATAAAAAAAGAAATAGAGGTAACCACATTTGGTCACAACTAAGCCTTGGGCAGGCCTAGACCACTGCAGCCATGAACAAAGCAGAGTATGATCTCAAAACCTGGACAGGTGCAAACTGCGTCTGGCAGCATGCAAGGCCAGGGACCGTCCTCACAGAACCCACTGGCCGCCTCGGGCACCCAAGCCCTGTTCCCCAGCCAGCCAGCTCTCAAAGCCCAGCAGGCACAGCTCATGTCACTGGGAAGGAGCTGGTGGTCATCCAGGACTCACAGGGCCCAGTCTTCTTGGGCCCCAAAGAAGGCGGTGGTGGGCAGGGTCCCAGCTCCAGACAGCCAGGGCTCTGACATCCATCAATCCAGCCGTAGACTTAGGAATCAGAGCCTCTGTCCTGTTGTCTGCGGGATGGGCTCCTTCTATTGTCCCCAGTATGCCCCCATTTCCTCCTCTTGCAGCAGGGGGAAGAAGAATCAGAATCATGTCTCTGGCGCCCAGACCTGGGGAAACAAAGCAGCCAGACACACTTAGGGAGGAAGAACTCTGGTTGGGCAGCCCCTGGCCTAACTGGACTTCAGGAGCCCTAGGTCCTCACAGGAACCCCCATCCAGCTCAGACTCCAGAAGCCTTGGGACCTTGCTCAGGACTGCCTAACCACTCCATCAGGCCCTGGGTCAGCACTGAGACCCTCAGGGCTTCCCAAGGCAGGGCTGGACCGGGGCTGCCTACCAATCAGGAGAGGGAGATGAGGAAGAGGTATCAGCCTCTTTCCGGTGCTCTCTGTCTTTCTTCTTCTTCTGCTTCTTGTGTTTCTTCTTTTTCTTTTTCTTCTTCTCCTTCTTGCTCTTCTTGTGGCTCTCAGTACTGCCAAGGAGAGCATAGAAGGGGCCTCAGCACCCGCCCTGGGTGACAGGAGGCAGGCAGCTGAGCACCGGCAGAGCAGTCCCTTAGGGTGGGGTCCACCCACTCCTGCTCTGCTTACAGTACTGGGCGCCTACTTGTGGTTTGTGACTAGTTATCAGTGAATGAGCTTAACAATGGGCTCCTCATCTGCAGTAGGGCTGCACTTCAAGTACTGGACAGTCACTCGTGGCCAGCGGATACCATGGTAGTCAATGTAACACCCTCAACAGGGTACCTGGAGGTCCTGCAGTCCCTACCACTCTACCTCCCCCCGAGCTGGCTAGCATCGTGGCCTTTGCTGAGTGACACACTCCTGCCCTCACCCATCACCTCACTTGGCCCTCAGAGCAGGCTCCTGTGACCCTGGCACCACTCCTGGCCTCCTCAGGCCCTATGGCAAGCAGGCAAGGTCAGCCTGGGACCACTCCAGTGAAGCTCCAGGGCCACTGGTACCTGGCCCGTACAGGAAAAGACCCCACCAACCCTCTGCCGCCTCCGCACCCCTGACCCCTGGGGCTGGGCTCCTATCCTGTGAGCACCTCCTTCACATTGTTGAAAGCCTCGCACGCACTGTTCCCTCAACACGCGAAACCCACAACAACTCGGGCCTTGGTCCCAGGCAACGCCTTACCCCGGCTCCACCTTGTCCTCGGTGCGAGGCTTCTTCCTGGCGCCCCCTGGGGAGGCACCGGGGCCGCCTCCCCTGTCCACGCGGTGGTGCTGCGAAGAAAGTGCAGGGTGGGAAAGGCACGCAGGACGCTCCGCCAGCCCCTCCCTGTCCTCGAGGCCCCACCCCCGGGATCCCGGGGTGGGAGGACGGGGGTTACCGTGAACACCGACAGCCCCAGCTTGGCAGCCTCCTTGTCCTCCCGGGACAGCGCCACGCGTCCCGCCGAGCCACTGTGGGGACAGGGCGGTGAGGACAGCCCCGAGCCACCGCCCAGCCCTGCACCCCCAGGCCGACCCGCCGCACCTGGCGCTGCCCAGCCCCAGCAACCGGTCCACACCCTTCTCCTCGGGATCACCTCCCTCCCGCTTGCAGATCTCCACGAAATCCTGCGGATGTGGGAGAGGACGGGAAGCGCTTGGCCGGCAGGCACAGACCCCTTCAGGACCTGGGGACCCCGCCCCAAACTTACCTCTTTGCTCAGGCCGGTGGGCTGCTTACTCACGTTCTTGTAGCCTCTGTGTGGGCAGGGGAGGGCGTCAGGGGAGTGCACCCTCCCCTCCCAGCCTCTGCCCCCGGCCCTCCCAGCCCTGCGGCACTCACAGCGCAGCCAGCAGCGCCTCGCGCTCCGCCTCCCGCACGGCCGCCAGTTCCTCCTCTCGGCTTGGGCCCGCGCAGGGTGCACGGCCCTTGGCATACCAGGTGAGGTCGCGGCCCTTCTGCCAGCGTCCCACAGGCGCCATCAGCGAGTTGCCTAGATAGTTCTCCCTCTGCTTGTCGGTCTTCACGTCCTCCCAGTTAAACTGGTCTTGCCCGCCGCGCACACCGCCGCGGCTGGAACCGAACATGGCGCCAGGCTCGCCAAAGGAACACCAGCGACCGCCGGACACCCAGCCCGAGCCGGGCCGCTCAGGGCGCGCGCCGTGACGTCACGCCCCGCCGTCGCCTGCGCCTGCGCCGTGCGTCGCCGGGCCGCCTTTGCTCGGACCCACCCTCCCAGAGGGCTGGTTCAGCGACCAGACCAGCCCACATCCGCCTGCGCAGTTGTCACCCAACCTCGGGCCTCTGCGCAGGCTCGACCCAGACAGCAAGTCCGCACTGCTCAAACCCAGCTCCGCTAGCTTGCACCGACTTGGTGCCAGCACGGGCCGGAGACGCCGCTAGGCGGAGGGCTCCACGCGGGCCGAGGCCGGGCCAGCTGGAGGTGCACACCTGAGCGACAGCCGTTACTAGGAATTCCATCATGTACATTGCACCAGGACCCGAGGCAGCTGCGGCTCCAGTGGCGACTGGTCACCGTGCTGGAGGCTGCCCGCGAAGGACAGGGGCACCCCAGCATCCTGCCCTTTCAGAGACCGGGCGCGGGGCGCATGCTCCATGTATCAGGGAAAACCCGGCAACCCGGGTGGTGTGTCAAAGGACTGGGTTCCCAGGTTGCTACGGACAATAGATGTTGGTGTTCACGTTGAGTATAACAAATGGGGCTCCCCAATATCAAGGAATTGATAAAAGTCTCAAAAGAAACACATAGGCCAGTTGCGCCAAGTGGCAGTGCAAGGAAGATGAAGGCCATGAAGCCTAGGCCTCCCTCACCTGGGGCAGATTTCTTTGCAGGTGCAGTTCGGCAGCCGTGCAGAGTTGGACTGTGGCTTTACTGATGAGTACTTGAAAAAGTATCTTAATTGCATTTTTTTCTAATGGGGCCATGCCAAGAAGAAAGTCCAGAGTAACTAGAAGCTATTTGAAGATGGGTCTAACACCGTCCTTTGATAGTTTGAATCACAAGCCAGTGCCTCTAATGATTTGTGGTTTCCTTTTTTTATCCAATAAAGCATTAGGATGCCACGAGCCCCTGCTCCCCTCACTCCAGCAGCATACTGCATGTATCCCCCCAAATTCATAGGCTGAAATCCTACCCCTGCATGGTGTTAGGAGCTGGGGCCTTTGGGAGGTGACTGGGTCATGAGGTGAAGCCTCCTGAATGTGACTGTGTCCTTATGAAAGGGTCCCCAGAGAGCTCTCCTGCCCTCTGTCTACCACCTGAGGACACAATGAGATGTTAACCATCTATAACCCAGAAAAGAACCCTCAACTAGAACCCAACAATGCTGGCAATCTGATTTTGGAAGTTGTAGGGTCCCAGATTCTCCATATTTGCTGTGTCCTGACTAGGAATCAGAGTGCCTTGCCTGCTCTGTGACCCAGCAAGTTGCAGGTTCTTTCTGCCAGGCTTGACCCCAAGCCAGGCCCCTGAACCTTCCCCGGCACTGATAAAGATGTTTAGTGATTACCCAAAACACTGAAACTGGCCCTAACCCCAAGCCAAACCCTTCAACCCTCACTAACTGCATACCCCAACCCCTAGCTGCTGACAAGCCCTCTCATGAAGGTAAACTGCAGCCCTCTGTGAGTCACTTCTCCCTAATAAATGCTTTGGACTGATCACCTGGCAGTGCTTCTTAGGGGTTCCAACTAGTTCCATCTTGGGAGAATTTGGGCCATCCCTTTGTAGGAACTCCACCACCGCCTTTTGGGCAACTCCAGCTGCAGGTTCAGTGAGACAAAACACATCCAGATGTTTCTGTTGTTTATAAATTACCTCGTCTGTGGTTCTTTCTGATAGCAGCTTGAACAGACTGCATCAGCCCCACCTCTTTTTCATGTATTCACTGGGAATATGGAATGAGAACCTACAGGGCCAACATGAGAGGGCCTGGGATTAGCCTTGAGCTTGTGTCTTGGTTCTGAAAGACTCATCAGACACGCACATAGTGGATGGTACTGGGGCAAAAAACATCCACAGGAACAGGAGCATCCTAGGGACAAGTATGTAGTATGGATGGTCTAGGGGAGCTGAGCAGGGAGGAAATTGCAGACACCAGGCAGCTGTGTGGGACACTCAAGGCAGCAACCCTTAGGGTCCCACTGTTGGGGCAAGGCCAGTGTACTAGGAATACAAGCAGAAGGCTGGGCTGTAGTGTCAATTCACAGTATGTATGTTGGTGTGGCTAAGAGGGGTGAGAGGGTATGGGTGGGGCTGGGCAGATGTGGGGCAGGAGTCCAGAACACCTCCCAGGCCACTGGCCTGAAGAGCCTTGAGGAGAATGGCCATCAGTCAAAATGAGAACCAGAACCTGAAATGACCCAGGATGGCCACAGGCCTTCCTGTGGCCTGTCTTCATTTGCTTTGTGCACTCCTGCTTCTATAGGGAGCCAACACCAAGAGCTCAAAACACCTTGTACAGGTTGTATGTAACTGCCATACTCTGCAGATGAGACTGGGGGTTAGGGGCCCCCAGCCTGGCCACACCCTTGGGTTCCCTAGTTTGGGGATGTGCCTTCCCCTGGCCTGGCCTTGTTAGGGAAGGGCCAGGCAAGGCAACTGCAGGCTGTGGTCCCTGCCTCCCAAAATACCCAGCTCCCGTTCCTGCTGAGTGCTCCTGAGGCTGGCAGGGTAGAGCTAGGAGTTGCTGAGTGCTTCCTGCTTGGCTGTCCTCGTGCACCACCGCCTTGCAGCCATGTCTGTCCACAACCAATCCCAAACACTCAAAGGTCTGCTCTGAGCCCCATCTGGCTCTGGGCTGGCATTTTTCAGAGCTAATGAACTGCTGGGCTGGGCACACATGTAAAGGAAGACTCTGACAGATGTGGTGGCCTCAGGAACATGTAATTTACAGACAGATGTCCTCTGACCTCGCAACATCCCCGGGTGGCTTTAAGCTGCTGTCACTTCTTGGTCTTGGTCCAAAACTGTTTATAACGCTCTGCATCAAAATCATCAACAAGCTCTGGTTCTTCCTCTTTTTTGTGTCTCAGGTGAGCCTCACGTTTCCGGAACCTGGCCCGGCGCTCCTCAGGAGACAGGGTATCCAGGTCTAGGGGCATCTGCATGGGGAAAGGCCAAGGTGTGTCAACACAGCCCAAGAAACAGAACCACCAAGATGATGGTCCTGGGCCTTGCCCTTGCCTCATGTCTTCTATCCTAAGCTAGCTTAATCTTTATTTATTTATTGCAGTGTTGGGGATCAAACCCAGGTACTTCTGCAGGCTAGGCCATTGTTCTACATCTGAGCTACATCCCCAGCCCAATTTTTATATATTCTGTTGCTTTTCTCTTCTTTCAAAGCTTTCATTTTATAAAAATCAATAACAAAAAACTTTCCTATTCCTTTCCCCAAACCTGTTTTTTTTAATATACTTTTATTGGTGCATTATGGTCTCACATAAGAATGTAAATCATAGTGATAGAGACATACACACAGCATTTGGCAGGCTTTCCCCTGGCTCCCTCCCCATTCTCCCGATTCCCCGTACTGGTATTCTCACGTATGTACATAATGTCGATGGAAGTAATTCCTTCATTCATCCTCCCTCTTCCCCTTCCCCTAGACCACCTCCCTGGCTCCATTGAAATTTCTCCTCCATTATCTGAAGCCCCTCTGGTATCCTAATTACTCCCTAGCTTCCACATATTAGAGAAAACATATGACCCTTCACTTTCTGTGACTGGCTAATCTCACTTAACATAATGCCAGGTCCATCCATTTTCCTGCAAATGACATAATTTTGTTCTTTATTGCTGAGTAGAATTCCATTGTGTGTATATCCCACAATTTTGTTATCCATTCATCTGTTGATGGACACCTAGGTTGGTTCCATAATTTGGCTATTGTGAATTGTGCTGCTATGAACATGAATATGCATATATTACTTATTTCCTGATTTTAGTCCCTTAGGAAAGGTACCCAGAAGTGGTATAGCTGGATCATAGGGTGGATCCATTCCCAATTTTCTGAGTAATCTCCAAAAAATATGGAACACTTCACAAATTTTCATCCTTGCACAAGGGTCATACTAATCTTCTCTGAATCGTTCTAATGTTAGTATATGTGCTGCTGAAGCAAGCACACTTTGTTGTTGTTGTTAAACAGCGACTGGTTTGTCTCCTTTTCCCGATTTTGTTTTTTTTTTTTTTTAAAAAACAGTGACTCATTTGTCATATCTGATTGTGGTGCTTGAAGAGAATTGTGGTCCAAACCATCCTCCTCTCCTCCAACAACTGTTCCCCTCCTCCTGCAGTGCAGTGTAGTAACTGCAGCTATATGTCTATCCCAAGTCCAGCAACCACGAGCCCTCCATCGTGGCTCAGTCTCCAGTGGGGCACCAGGAAACTTACCATCAGCATGCGTCGTGGCTCCCTGTAGCGGACATGGATAGTAGAGCCGTCCTGTTTGACCAGCAGCACGGGGTAGAGGCGTGCATAGCTCTGGCGGTGCAGGCGAGTAAGTGAGGCCCTGTTGTTGTCAGCCAGACAGGAGGATATATGAAGGCAGCGGGGCCTGGGGGCAGCTGCCTTCGCAGTGCTCTGCCGCAGCAGGCTACAGACAAATACACGAGCTGGTCAGTGGGATGGTGCTGGAGCAGAAAGCACCATCTAGCATTTGTTGTGGCATTATGGAGAACCACCCAGCCACCAGAGACACTAGCGGAGCTTGGTGATCCACACCTGGGGGTCCCTGAGGAGCTGCAGGCTATGATCGAAACAGTTCTGGCCCCACAGTGATGAAGAGACCACTGTGGGTAATCAAGAGCACAAGACTCCCAGCACTGAGGACAGGGGATGAAAGCCAAAACCAGACAGGTTTAACAGAGCCCTCTCTTGGTGAGAGGGCATTCCTTGGAGTGGCCCTGACAGGAGCCCTAAGAGTCCTGGAAATACAAACTTACCCAAGCAAGCTGCCCACAGCTGCCATTCTTCCTCAGAGCCCCAGTCACACGTGAAGTTCGTCAGTCACTGGGCCTGGTGTGCGATCTGCTAGGCAAGGAAAGAGAGCTTTTTTACAAAAAGGTTTTTCCCATTTAGTTGATGTTAATGAAGTCCTGGTCCAGAATGAAGTCACAGACCCAAATTTTTTTTTTTTTTTTTTGCGGACCGGGGATTGAACCCAGGGGCGTTCTACCTCCGCCCTACACCCCCGGCCCTATTTTTTATACTTTATTTTGAAACCGGGTCTCATGAAGTTGTGGAAGCCTCACTAAGTAGAGAGAGAGACAGACAGACAGACAGGGAGAGACAGAGAGAGAGCTGAGACTGGCCGCGAACCCGGATCCTCCGGTCTCCACCTCCCAAAGTACTGGGATTACAAGGTGCGCCACCACGCCCGGCCCAAGTATGTTTTTAACATACATGTCCAGTTGTTTCTCAGTATTCCTGGAGAATTCATTCTAGGAGCCCGTTCATATACCAAATTCCAAAGATCCTCAAGTTTCCTATATGTAATACTTGCATGCAACCTGTACACACACATCCTAATATTTTAGCTATTTATAATAGCTAATCGGATATTAATGCTACATAAGTAATAGTTAATTATAACATCTAGGGAATAATGAAAAAACTCTATAAACATTCACTGCTGGCTCAGTTGTTTTTATTTTTTAATTATTTATTTATTTATTTGGCGGTACCGGGGATTGAACACAGGGGCATTCTACCTCCGAGCTACCCCCTGCCCTATTTTTTATTCTTTATTTTGAAACAGGGTCTCACTAAGTTGCGGAGGGCCTAAGTAGCTGAGGCTGGCGCGAACCCGGATCCTCTGGTCTCAGTTTCCGAAGTACTGGGATTACAAGCGTGCGCCACCACGCCGGGCTTGTTTTTAATATTTTAAATCTGTGGTTGGTTAAATCTTTGGATACTGAGAACCAAATGTAATCACCAGGTTACCTGCCAGTCTATCCCACTAAGCCATTGGTCTTTTGGATTAGGATGGCCTGTGAAAGTTTTTCCAAAAGAAGCTGGTGGGGCTCTGCTCCCAAAGAGTCTGGGTCCCCAGGCCCACCCATTCCAGTGAGAGTCAGGGAAGCCCTCTGCAGTGAAACCCTGGAGCTTGGCTCATGCCTTGCTTTCTAAGATACTAGCTAGCTTTCATAAAAACTTGGCGAGATGATTATTATGCCTTCTTAGAGAAGAGGAAGGAGGCCCAGAGCGCTTTTCCTATGCCCCCAATTCCCGAAGGAGTCTGTGCGCAGATGTCCAAGGTGGAGGTCAAAAATTTCCAATATTCAAACTCCAGGAAACGAGACTGCACGAATGCTTGTTTTGGCGGTCCCTATCTAACTGAGGAAGGGAACCGAGGGGGAGAGGTCCGGTTGCCTCTAAAATGGAAATCCCGCTCGTCAATGTTGGATGCCCACGACATCCCACCCCCTTGGCCCCAAAGAAATAAGAGGTCCAAAGCCGGCCCAAGTGAGTCAATGGTGTAGGGCCACTGCCCACTCCCGGCCTCTCTCCCACTTGACTCCACGGCTACCCAGCCCAGGCCAGCAAAGCCCCTTTTGCCTCCCCGGGTCTGCAGGGTTCCCATCCGCACGAGGGGCCAACCTGCGGGCGCCACTGTCTCGGCGAGGGGCCCCGAGGACCAGCCGTCCGGACCTCCACTGCACAAGTGGGAAACTGAGGTCAGGGATGGGGCCACAGAAGTCAGGGATCACAGATACGGATGCTCCCGGAGCCGAAGCTCGCGGTCACCGGCAGACACTGCGTCGCGCGGCGATGACGTAGGAGGCAGGGCCAGCGCGGCGGGAACGTACGCCTGGGGGGTGGGGCGAGGCCTGGATGGGCGGGGCCTGAGCGCCGAGGCGTTGTGTCCCAAGGGGCGG
>PVJS01024163.1:0-27500 GCA_004027185.1 Glis glis
TAAGATTTCATCTGACCCCAATTAGAATGGCAAGCATTAAGAAGTCAAACAACAACAAATGTTGGCGAGGATGTGGGGAAATTGAGACTCTTCTACACTGTTGGTGGGATTGCAAACTAGTTCAACCACTCTGGAGATCAGTGTGGAGATTCCTCAGAAAACTGGGAATGGATCCACCATATGATCCGGCTATTCCACTACTGGGTATCATACCAAAGGGATTGAAACTAGAAAACAACAGTAATAAAATTTATTTTTAACAGGTATGATGAAGTTGGTTGGAAATTTGTGAATTGTTTTAATGAGGTTTTAGACTCGACAGCTGTAAACAAATCAACGCATGATCCTAGAACCTGACATGAAATAAAAATTCAAACAAGATTTTACTTATAAACTATCAACACCAAGGAAGGACTAGGGGTGTAGCTCAGTGGTATAGTGCTTGCCTAGCATGTGTAGCTGGGTTCCATACCCAGCACTGGGGGCGGGGGGCAGCTCTGCAGTTTATGTCACAATTTACTTTCCTTTAGACATATGATATCATAATTTATATTTGAGTTGAAAAATTACAGATGATAAAAGAATAAAGCAAAATTAAACTTCAATCAACATACTGCGTGTGTGTGTGTGCGTTTTTTTTTTTTTTTTTTGGTACTGGGGATTGAACCCAGGGGCATTTTTTATTCTTTATTTTGAAACAGGGTCTCACTAAGTTGCAGAGGGCCTCACTAAGTTGCTGAGGCTGGCCGCGAACCTGGATCCTCCAGTCTCAGCGAACCCGGATCCTCCGGTCTCAGCATCCCAAGTACTGGGATTACAAGTGTGCGCCACCATGCCTGGCTTGTATAGTTATTTTTCAACTTATTCATGCCAAACTGCTTCCTCATTCAAAACTACTTTTTAATTTCAAAGTGTCATTTGCTCCAGTGGTCCCAAGAAAAGGTGAGTCTAATGCAGATGTATCTTAAGAAGTTAATTTTTTGTGTGTGTGGGACTGGGGATTGAACCTGAGGCGTTCTACCTCTGAGCTATACCCCCAGCCCTATTTAATTTTTACTTTGAAACAGGGTCTTCCTAGGTTGATGAGAGTCTCAATATCTGCTGAGGCTGTCCTCGAACCTGTGATCCTCCTGTTTCAACCTCCCAAGTACTGGGATTACAAGCATGTGCCACCATGCCCAGATAGATCTATTTAAACGTGTACTTTTGCAGCCTGTAAGGGAAATCTATACCTAACTGTTCACACTAAGTATCCAAGTGTTCTCTCCCCATTGAAGGGTGAAGGGCAGGTCTAAGACACAGGTACAGAAAAGCAAAGAGAGAAAAAATAAAGGAAGGAGGAGAGTAGAAGAGCAGGAAAGGAAGAAAGAGACAGAGGAGAAAGGAAGAAAGAGGTATATACACAGGAAGTGGAAAGCCATTTCCAAGCACCTAGTATCATAGGATGTCTATACCAAGCTCTGACCAAAAGGAAGAATAGACACTGGAGAGTAACAGGTAGAAGAGAACACAATGGAGGGGTCCAGAACTAAACACAGGCCTGAACGTCACAGGATGCAAGTGAACAGACACACATGTTTAATCCATTCACCCTTGTGTTCTCTGGCTTAACATGAGCTCAACCATGTGTCCCATTACCCAATATTTACTTCGGACTCAATTGGAATATTAAATAATGGGGGCCAATCCTAGGCAAAGTTCTTTTTCTTGGAAAAGATAGTACCACTTTTGTTCATTATGGTCAATACCTTTTGATTCCCCACAATGTGGTCAGTTGAATAACAGAAACTATGGAGGCCATTTTATAGTTTTGTTTCCAAGGGGAAGAGCTAACATTTGTGTTTTCTGACAGATATAGGACATTTTAACAGAAGTATTTTAGAATGCTATCCCCAACAAGCACTTAAAATGTGTAAATTCATTCTCTATCCCTGCTGTATTCATACAAGATAGAATGTCAGAAATGAGCAGATGGGTTAGTGAATGTCCAGGAGCAATCCCTAAAATCCCTGATTTAACATGTTCCTTTTACTGTGGTACGGAGTGAAGTAGAAGGCAGAGCTTTCTCCAGCAGGCACCTCACCTCTGGCCCTCTTTATTATTAGGGGAACTTCATATTAGGAGTTACACGAGTCTATGTATTTTGTGTGTGTGTGTGTGTGTGTGTGTGTGTGTGTGTGTGTGCGCACGCGCGCACGCAAGCTCTACTGGAGATTAAACCTGGAGCATTATACCTCTGAGCTACACTGCCAGCCCTATTTTCTTTTTTATTTTGAATGGGGTCTCACTAAGTTTCTAAGGGCCTAAGTTGCTGAGGCTGGCCTTGAACCTGTGATCCTCCTGTCTCAGCCTCCCAAGTACTAGTATTACAGGCATCGGCCACCATGCCCAGCTTCTATGTATCTTAAGAAGAATTTTGCCTTGAATAAGGGTCTACCTTACTATCACTCTGGGTTTTCCCCTAATTCTTCATTCTGTATATAGATTATTATATTTTCTTCCCTAATATAATGCCTATTTCTCCTTCCTTTCCCAGAACCCCAAGATAAATACTTAATTTTACCTGGTACATTTGACATGGCTTACACACTCTATAATACTCTGTGTCAAATAACATTTTTATTAATTATTCTAAAACATTTTTATGCCTCATATCATTTCAGTTGATGGTTACACTTCTAATGAAAGTGGTTTGGTCAACTAAAGAGTATTAATGTAATTGCTGAACTCCCATATATAAATAACTTTCACTTGGCCTCTAAGGAACAGAGACACCAACTCAAATGTTACTATAATCCCAACCTAGAGAAGGAAGGATTCAAAAGGAGGAACAGATAAGAGAGTAGAAGGAAAAACCTTTAACACTTTTCTAGCTTGTTTTAATTCAGTTTGGTTTCATTATTTTTTTGGAATACAATTCCAGAGCTGGAAAATCACATATAACCCTTTCTAAATATACAATCATATGCCAAATAAAAATTTCAGGACTTATCTACCATTTTGTTGTTTTCAATTATGCTACATAATTGAGAGTTGACTAATAAAAGCAATGAGCATTGAACTAGTCTAAGTCAAATCTTTTGGCTTATTTACATTAAAACATTTTATCTTTCAAAGACAAAATGTTTTGCCAGGTATGATGGCTCATAACTATAATTATTGATGAAAAAATTTAAATACCATATTTACAAAACACCTTTTAAAAAAAGTGAACTCAGTTTTGTGGATTTCAAATAACTTGGAAATTTATTTTTAATGCTCTGGACATAAGACTAAAAGTAAAAGTTCTATATTAAAATCTTATTTATAAGCCAGGCATGGTGGTGCATGCCTGTAAACCTGGTATTTGGGAAGGTAAGACAGGAAGATCACAGGTTTGAGGCCAGCCTTAGCAACTTAGCGAGAACCTGTTTCAAAATAAAAAATAAGGGCTGGGGGTATAGTTTGGAGGCACAATGCCCCTGAGTTCAACCTTCAGAACCAAAAGAAAAAAATCTTATTTATAAATCTAAAAGATGATATATTAATATAGGCAGAAAAATCTCACAACTGTATACAAATGTTCTTTGGTAAGAATGAAATATATGTCGGGCATGGTGGAGCACGCTTGTAATCCCAGTACTTGGGAGGCGGAGACCAGAGGATCCAGGTTCGCGGCCAGCCTCAGCTACTTAGTGAGGCCCTCCGCAACTTAGTGAGACGCTATTTCAAAATAAAGAATAAAAAATAGGGCTGGGTGTAGCCTGGAGGTAGAATGCCCCTGGGTTTAATCCCCAGTACCACAAATAAAAATAATAAAAAAAGAATGAAATATATATTTTTAATATTTCATACCTGGCAGTCATCCACCTTTGTTCTCATCACTCCTTTCATATGTTCTTTGTCCATGGTCGGAGAGACACCAAAACTATTTCCCATACATAATATTTCTGCTTTTCCATCAGGGTAAGTGACTTCCACAGAGCCATTGAGAATCACTGACCAGGAGTCCAGCTGGTAGACAACACGGAGACAAAGCAGAAAGTGGCATCGTGATCACAAAGCTCTAAGCGCTAGAGTGGTCCCTAAAAATGGCTTAGCAGATCTTCCATTTTAAAGATGGAACAAGTAACTCAAATGGTGCTATTTAGCAAGTTCACAGAATAAGCAATAAATACAACCACATGATCTACATGCTGCTATATGCCTAGCACTGAGAAATAGCATTCTGCCCTTTTAATCTGACTTCAGATGTTCTCTAAAATGACACAAGGAAAGTTTCCTCTGTCTCCCATAGCACATGTAAACAACAGAAAACCATCACCACTGCCCTAAGACTATCATACTATTCTGATAAAAGGCACTGTATTTATAAGTTGCAAAACTGAAACATTAATAATCAAAAAGTCTTTATGCTAGAGTTTTAGCACAGTGGTGGAGCATGTGTGAGGCCCCAAGATCTATCCTCAGCTCCACAAAAAAACAAAACAAAACAAAATCTCTATCAATATTGTATAGAATGCTGTATACAATGGAAAACAAAATAGTGGATTTGGAATCCCGTGACAAAATAAGTGCTTATAATTCTTGATTTATTTAAACTTACTACTGCTGGTTTCTTAGAAGGAAAAAATAAGAAACCGGGTTTTTGTCTAAATGTTACAGTGACGGATCCTTAACAGAAGCTTTTTAAGAGGCAGAAATATTTACTGACCTCTTCACCATCATTTAACACGATGGTCCCTGCTCTTTCCACTACAGCAAACACCATCACGGCACAGAGCTCTCGTCTCACCGACATCGTCATATTGGCAAAAGCAGGCAGCTGGTGCATAAATTCCAAGAGTTGTTCTGAAAAGCAAGAGATACTCCTTGTTAACAACAACTTTCATTAAAAATAAGGCTTCAAAAAGAGTGCTTCTGGGTTTTTATAAATGCCGTACAATTTTGCCTACTAAAAATACATTTTAAGCATCTTTATTATAAGTTGAATTTCTTGCAGGTACATAAAGATTTAATATTATGGTAATATTTCCTTGTTGATTCAGAAGCAATAGTTTAGATTGTAGCCCAGACTCTAATGGCACTGAAGAAATTACTAAACTTCCAATGGGGAGTTCCAACTGAAAATGAGAAACAAAAACAAAAACAGGAAAGTTTGATCACTCTTCTACTGTTCAGGCTACTGACAAGAGAGATGACTTCACAGTCCCTTGAGTCCTGGGATCTCTATTCTTTAATCCTGGTTTCCTATGAAGTAGTATTACCAATAAGCTACCATTATTTTTCACTATGGCTCTGTAAAGTGCATGTTTTCTTTCTCACTTTATAAGGAGGACACTGAAGCTCAGATACATATGATTAAGAGATGGTAGTGACATGATTCAGGACCGCCTGCCTCCAAAGCTCATGCTGGACTCTGTGGACAGTGGTAAAGAGCAGAGGGTAAGTTGATAAATTTCACTAAGGCATTGTTTTTTGTGTGTGTGTGTGGTACCGGGGATTGAACCCAGGGGCGTTCTACCTCTGTGCTACACCCCCGGCCCTATTTTTTTTTATACTTTATTTTGAAACTGGGTCTCACGAAGTTGCAGAGGGCCTCACTAGGTAGAGAGAGAGAGAGAGAGAGAGAGACAGGGAGTGAGAGAGAGAGAGAGAGCTGAGGCTGGCCGCGAACCCGGATCCTCTGGTCTACGCCTCCCTGGGATTACAAATGTGCGCCACCACACCCAGCGTAAGGCATTGTTTTAATACATTAAAAAGGAGGACAGCTGTGATAATCAAGTGCAATAATAATGATAAAGTACTTATCACAGAGTAAATATGTAATAAATGAGAACTGCTATTGTCATTATTATTATAGTCAAGATATTATTCAACCTTTCAACTAAATAAAAATTCTACGACATTTTTCTTGTCATTCACATAATTAAATTATCCCTATGTATATTCCTTTTGTTAAGACTGAGTGACAAATATAATGCTCTCGGATGTATTTTGTTAATGGCTAGGGAAAAAAAAGTATAAAAGAAAAATGTATTCTGAAAAAACATTACAGTTGCAGAAGGACAGACAGACTGATCTCCTCTCATCCAGATGGGTAAAGTCACGTGCTGACTCTACACCATCCCTCTTGCACAGGACTTTGCATTACCCAGGGCGGCTCTGGTAACCTGGGGAATAACAATGGTATTCTGTCCAATAGGACAGCGTCCTTCAACCCAATCCAGATTTATGTGCCAGGAAATCAATTTACTATTGCAACCAGCATTAAAAAACAAAAACAAAGCATTTCACTTATAGAAAGAATACATTCTGTTTAGTGAAACTTTTATTTTAGGAATGAGTAGGTGTGTGTCTGTGCCATGACATAAAATATATTTATTCCTCAGGACAGCAGTAAAGCAATTCTAAATACCATTGCAAGAGATGACCCGTATCTATCCGTGTGAAAGGCAGGAATCAAATGCATTTTACAAATGCACTGACCTTTTGATTTGAGATACAGAGACAAATGAGTCACAGTCCTCTGACTAGCACATCAGAGTTTTGCTCTTTCTAGCATGTTTTCTGTAGCCACTGTCCCTCGTCCCTTACCATAAAGCATTACCTACAGACCACACATTTTACCTTTTTCCTCCTCTAGCAGTTGTTAAATTTCCTTGGGAAAGCAAAAATTCATGGATTTAAAGAAAATGTGAGACCAATAATTGTCAGAAATGTTTCAAATTTAATATATATTTAAAGAATAACATGAGCTAAATAATTACCATATATATGATCAGAAAAGATTAAGTGCGCAGAAAATATAAAATTTATCTTTGCTAATGTTTGCTAGAGTGATTTATTTATTTATTTAATTTTCGTGCTGGGCATGGAACCCAGAGGCATTCTACCTCCAAGTTATACCCCAACACGATTTTATTTCTTATTTGGAAACAGGGTCTCACTAGGTTGCAGAGGGCCTCACTAAGTTGCTGAGGCTGGCTTCGAACCTGTGATCCTCCTGTCTCAGCCTCCCAATTACTGGGATTACAAGCATGCGCCACCATGCCTGGCTAGATAGCATGATTTTAAAGTAATTTGCATAGATACTGTTTTTTTGCTTTTTGACAGATTCCTGTTCTATTAGTGGGTCATTAAATCAATTTGTGATATATGAGCAGTGACTAGCATTAAAAAAATACAACAGGATAGAAAATATCTGTATATCACATAAAAATAAAAGAGAAAGGAAAGATCTAATAATAGTAAATGTGCATAGCTCTCTAGGCTCAGCTGAAAAAATGAGATAAATGCTTACCAGAAGCATCTCAGAGTTTTCAAGACTCTCAAGGATTTGGAAATACCCAATCACTGGTTTTGTGATAACTTCTACATGACTACTTACTACAATGGGACATTGGAGCAATTAAAGAAAAGAATTTTTTCTATTACCAATCTTTAAAAATATAAGAAATATAAAACAGAAGGATATGGCTATTGGGGGCTCCAACTAAACTCTGATAATAACACAGGTATCATATAGAGTGAAAAGGATTAAGGTAGCTGAGAATTGAGAGTTTGGGATGGGGACATATGGGCATATGGAAAGGAAAACTCTTGGGGAGGATTACTTTGTATTTTTTAGAAGAATGTTAGAATTATACGCTAATCTATTAGAATGATACACTATTGTGATATAGTCTATTTTGTTAGGAAGACAATATTTTTGCTTATGAAAAATATAAGTGTGTGTGTGTGTGTGTGTGTGTGTGTGTATTTTACCCAGGGGCACTCTACCATCAAGCTACACCTCTAGCCCTTTTTATCTTTTATTTTGAAACAGGGTCTTGCTAAATTACTAAGGCAATGAACTTACAATCCTCCCATCTCAGCCCCCCAAGAACTGGGAGTACAGGTGTGTGCCACCATTCCCAGAAAAAATATTAAGCCTTAAAAATTTTTTTTTGTAGTCAGTGTGACTCAAAGAAAAAACAACTTACAGACACGAGAGCTAAAGCCAATTCCAAAAATTAGCTTATCTTGGTATGTTTGATTCAATTGTACATTTAAAAAATGTTTAATATTGATGTTTGTTTTTTAAAGCTCTAGAGTTTTTTTGGTGGTACATAGTGCAGGGAGAAAAAGAATTATTTGAAAGAGACTGAAGTAGTTCTTTCTCTACCTTAACATATCAAGTCCTCAAAACAAAAAATAAAAGTTATATCATGAGCCAGGCGTGGTAGCACACACTTGTAATCCCAGTACAAGTGAGGCTGAGACTGGAGGATCCAGGTTTGTGGCCAGCCTCAGCTACTTAGTGGGGCCCTCCGCAACTTAGTGAGACCCTGTTTCAAAATAATGAACAAAAAATAGGGCTGGGAGTGTAGCTCAGAGGTAGAATGCCCCTGGGTTCAATCCCCAGTTCTGCAAAAAAAAAGTTATTATCATTCAATAATTGAGTACCTACAAAGTTATGAATTCTAAAACAAAAACAAGTATGATAAAGGTCCTTTCTTCAAAATATTGAAACAAAGGTATATCCATATTAGGAATTTCACTGATTCCACTCAGCCATGCATGTATGCATGTGGGCATGAGCACACACCATCTCCCTTCTTTTGCAGGGCCGGAGGAAGGTGGGTGGCAAGAAGATATCCAGAGAAAACATCAATCCTGCAGATGTTTGTAGCTCATATAAAAGGTGTTTGTTTTAACACCTTATATACTGGAGGATTAGTTAGGTTTAACAAGCGCTGAGAAATACAGAATACAAGATCTTTCAAGATTTCTTTAGATAAAACAATACTCTTCATCCTTCTTTTGAATGTAAGTGATTTATTACTTTAAAGATTTCTTTGAGCCGGGTGTGGTGGCGCACGCTTGTAATCCTAGTACTTTGGGAGGTGGAGACCGGAGGATCCAGGTTCGTGACCAGCCTCAGCGCTCTCTCTCTCTCTCTCTCTCTCTCTCTCTCTCTCTCTACCTAGTGAGGCCCTCCGCAACTTCGTGAGACCTGGTTTCAAAATAAAGTATAAAAAAATAGGGCCGGGGGTGTAGCACGGAGGTAGAACGACCCTGCGTTCAATCCCCGGTACCGAAAAAAAAAAAAAGATTTCTTTGATACTAGACAGTATCAGAATCATCATTGTTTGCAAGTAAATTGGTATTCAAAAAATGTTATTCACTATAGAGACTATACTGACAAGCACATCAGAAAAAAACTGAGAAAGGGTACACACTCATAGTCCCAGCTACTACTTGGGAGGCTGAGGCAGGACAATCACAAGATCAATCCAACCTGGACAACTTAGTGAGACCCTATCTCAAAAGGAGGGAAGGAAAGGAAAGGAAAAGCAAGCAAACTTTGCATTTATTTGTAGGAATAAACACAGTTGTTGCTTTCCAGAAATCCTGGGAGAGAGGGCTTCTCACATATGAAGTACAAGTCTTATTTAAATTTCCAGGAATGACAAATATCTTTCACATATTTTTTTTTGTGTGTGGTACTGGGGATTGAACCCAAGGGCATTCTAGCTCCGAGCTACACCCACAGCCCTATGTTTTTATTCTTTCTTTCTTTTTTTTTGTGGTACTGGGGATTGAACCCAGGGGCATTCTACCTCCGAGCTACACCCCCAGCCCCATTTTTTTGTATTCTTTATTTTGAAACAGGGACCCACCAAGTTGTGGAGGGCCTCACTAAGTAGCTGAGGCTGGCCGTGAACCCGGATCCTCCAGTCTCAGCCTCCCAAGTACTGGGATTACAAGGGTGCGCCACCATGCCCAGCTTATTCTTTATATTTGAAACAGGTCTCATTAAGTTGCGGAAGGCCTTACTAAGTAGCTGAGGCTAGCCATGAACCTGGATCCTCCGGTTTCAGTCTCCCAAGTACTGGGATCACCATGCCCAGCTTGCACATATTTTAATAATCAGCATTTTCTTCCACAACAATTTAAAAATGAGCAGATTCAAAAAATTACATAAGAAATATTCTATGTAATTTAAAAAGAAACACCTATGAGCAAGGATTATGGATTAAGACAGTCAACTGAACATACTTCCAATTTCATTCTTTCTTTAAACTACAATAGAGGGATTTAAAAAGCAAACAAAGTTGGCATGGACAAAGAACAGGACAGTGAAAACCAGTTTGGGATATTGGAAATCAGATGAACACTTTGGTATCAGACACAAGAAAGTGAAACCCGAACACTGTGCTTGGCCCAGCCCTCTGCCTCCACCAGCCCAGCCACCTCATTCTTCTGCACAGCACCTCATTGTCTGCAGTGTTTTACTTGTTCATTTGCTAATCACTGTTTCCCCAGTAGAATGTAACAGAAAAAGGACCTTATCTGCTTTGTTCACCACCAAGTTGCCAAGAATTAGAAGATGCTCAGCACATAGAAGGTGTTCCAACCACATCAGCTGAATGAATGAATATCACTGTATGATATTCATCTATAAATAGCTAGCAATTCCCATCAATGACTTTAATTGAATTATACATATCTAATCCAAGGGTTTAGATTTCCATCTTCAATTGCTTCCCCCCATTACAATATATATATATTAGTGATATATACACACACGGAAGTTTCATTCATATATATAAATATACATGTACTCAAACATATTTGTCCCAAACATATGCAACAACCCACCTACACATACTTACACCCATATCTTCCTTTACCCAATCCCACAATATCAGTTCTTTAGATTTCTCTTCAAACACACATTGAACCAGCTGGGCATGGTAGCACACACCTGTAATTCCAGTACTTGGGAGACTGAGACAGGGAGAGCGCAGGTTCAAGATCAGCCTCCACTTAGCAAGACTCTCAGAAACCTTTGTTTCATAACAAAAAATAAAAAGGGCTGAGGTGTAGCCCAGAGGTAGAGTGCCCTGGGTTCAATTCCCGGTACCACACATACACACACAAAAATACATATTGACCCAAAGAATTGGGGGAGTGGTAGAACAGATAGACCATTTGGGCTCAGGAAAGGGTGGTTATCGATTCCAGAACTCTGGTTGGAGATGACTCTCAACAGAAATTGCTCTCACCCCTAATATTCTAAGCCAAAAAGCCAGAACTGGGGGCCTATTTGAATACAAAGCCAGTATTACACAATCAACTCTTATTCCTATGGATATATATATGAAGCCACTTAAAATTTTTAACCTTAAGCTGCATGTAAAGACAGTCTTGACCCCCACAGCCCAAAAGCTAACTTGACATTTTACTACCTTCTTCCAGCCAGTCCCATCTTCACATGGAACCAGAATGGAAACAAATTCATCGTATGACAGTTGCCAACTGCCATTAGCCAAAGTTTCATTCATTGTATTATATATACTAAGGTAATGAGTAAAATTTCCCTTTTCCACCTCTTTTCAACATATACAAAGCAAAGCTTCAATCATTTATACAAAGGAAATTAATAAATTAATGACTTCTTAAAGTCTACTGGACTTGTGCTCTACTATATTAGATAATTTTACCTCTAAATATTTTTGACTGCTCCTAGATTCATTTTGTCATCCACACTTACCAATATCATCATCTGTCCTGTCGATAGGGTCCTTCTCCAGGCAGTCTCTCACAATGTCTCTACTCATCAAAGGATCCGATGCCCTTTCAATGTCTTCCTCATCATCGTCGTCCTCGGAATCCACTGCCGTTTCTGGCAACCCACTCAGGTCCATGTCACCGGCCTCACTTTCTGTGGCCTTAAAACAAACATAAAAATTTTATTTATTTACTTTTTATTTTATTTTTGGGGGGGTACCGGGGATTGAACCCAGGGGCATTCTACCTCCGATCTACACCCCCAGCCCTATTTTTTATTCTTTATTTTGAAACAGGGTCTCACTAAGTTGCAGAGGGCCTCACTAAGTAGCCAAGGCTGGCTGTGAACCTGGATCCTCTGGTCTCAGCCTCCCAAGTACTGGGATTAAAAGCATGTGCCAGCACGCTTGGCAGACATAGAAATTTTAAACTATTTTAAATAAATCAATCTTTAGGGCCCCCCAAAAGAGATAAGAACAATTATAGTTCAAAGTAATTTTGTTATATTTCTTTTTCTGTAACTAAGATGTATTTGACATCCAACAACTATGTGTGTATCAGACACTATACAAAAGAACTACTTCAACAAAATATGAGTAATTTTATCTCCTACTTCAATTTTGGTCAGGGTTAGTGACTTTTATCTCAGTAATTTTGATTTCATATCTGAGCCGTCACACAGCATTGGAAACATAGTGGAATAAAGAATAAAAATATAGTATTTATTTTCATTCATTTTTCAAAGAGAATGGTTTAAGCTAGGAGCTAAAGAATGACAATTTATTAATTCTGCGCAATTCCTCCTCCAGAAAAAATGGTGAGGATTTATTAATGCTAAGAAGACTGAACTTTCCCTAATTGGACAGTCTTTTAGGATACATGAACTACAAGTCAAAGGTAACTTGATAAATACACAAACTAAACACTAACAATTAGTTGGATTATCCCAATGACCACTCTCAAACTATAAATCAATGAATGTATAGATCATACAAATGCCTAAAGGTGACACATTCTGTCTTCCCATTCATCAACAAATACTGGTATTACAGGTATGCACAACCATGTAAAGCATATTTAGTTTTTCTTTCTTTCTTTTTTTTTTTTTTGTATGTGTGGTGGGAATTGAACTCAGAGGCATTCTACCTCTGAGCTACACCCCCAGCCCTAATTTTTTTATGTTTTATTTGGAAACAGGGTCTCGCTGGGTTGCGGAGAGCCTTGCTAAGCTGTTTAGGCTGGCTTCCAACCTATAATCCTCCTGTCTCAGCCTCCCAAGTACTAGGATTACAGGTATATGCCACGATGCCCAACTATGTTTACAGTTCTTTAGGTACATTTTCCTGAACTAATAAATACATTATATATGAAACGTCTAAGTGAAAAATAATTGAAGACAGAAAACCTAACATGCATAAAAGTCCATTAAGCAATGGCCTTAATACTACTGACCTCTGTGAACAGAGGTGCTCCCGGTAGGAGAACAGATGCCATCTGTGGGCCAGGCAGAGTACATGCACTCACTATGATATACTCAGAAACACATTCCCTAATTTATATTTGGAATTTACAGTCATCTCTAGATTCTAGAAAGAAAGTAGAGTAGAACTCGATGAGATGCTGCAGGCCAAGCCTGTGGTCAGGGAAACAAAGCTGGCATCGCTAGTATTACCGTCTTATTTCCAGAGAAGTGACAGTTTGCTAATGGTTGCTATGATCATATGTTCACCCCAGTTTCATCTTATTACTCATCATCTTATAAATTCAAGTATACTATCAGTTCTCCATACACACATTTTTAATATTAGAATAGACTGCAGATGGGGTACTACTGACAAAAGAAATACAAACAGACAAAAAAAACCTCACTCATTTGTTTATTTATTCATTTATTTTGCAGTAACTGGGGATTGAACTCAAAGGCATTCTGATTCTGAGCTATACCCCCAGCCCTATTTTACTTTTTATTTTGAAACAGAATCTTGCTAAGTTGCTGAGGGCCTCGGTAAATTGCTGAGGCTGGCCTGGAGCCTGTGATCCTCCTGTCTCAGTCTCCCAAGTACTGGGATTACAGGTGTGCACCACCATACCCAACTATGTTCCATTCTTTAAGAAAGTAACATTCACTAAACCAGTAATTTGGAGGATTACTTTTATTTAGAATAAACATCCATTTTATTTAAAAATATCACAGAATTCTCTAAATAACATGAGTTGGATAAGCAATTTTCAGGAATCTAATTTTATAATACCACTCTTATGTGAAAGGCAAGACAATATTTGGAGACTGAGCAGAGTTAAAAGTTCAATGAATGACCGTTGTGTGCATGTATACTTCTACCACCCTGAAACCTATCAAGTTGTATGATTACAATGCACCAATTAAAAATAAATTAATTAATTAAATAAATTTTTTAAAAAGTTTAATGAAGCCAGGCATGGTGGCGCACGTTTATAATCCCAGTACTTGGGAGGCTGAGACCGGAGGATCCGGGTTTGCAACCAGCCTCAGTTACTCAGTGAGGCCCTCTGCAACTTAGTGAGACCCTGTTTCAAAATAAAGAATAAAAAAATAGGACTGGGGGTGTAGCTTGGGGGTAGAATGACACTGGGTTCAATTCCCAGTACCGCAAAAAAAAAAAAAAGTTTAATGAGCCAGGCATGGTGGTGCACGCCTATAATCCCAGTACTTAGGAGGATGGTAAGTTGCAGGACAGCCTGAACAATGTAGCGAGATTCTCAGAAACTTATCGAGATCCTGTTTCAAAAACAAAAAATAAAGAGGGCTGGGGGTATAGCTTGGAGGTAGAATGCCCCTGGGTTCAATTCCCAGTACCACACAACAAAAGAAAAGTCTAATGAACATGAACTGCTTTCTAGGAGCGGACTAAACTCCAAGAACATGGAACCTAATATCTACTGAGTTTACATCTGCTGAATGAACAAACTCAATTTAGTGGCTTCAAATCTCATCTCTACCATTCATTATGTGATTTTAGCCAAGTCACTTAACCTCCATGAGCTCCAGTTTTGCCATCTGTCAATTGGAGCTACAGCTTCTGACCATTCACAAGACCCCTCTTAGATGAAATAAGGGGAAAGGAAGCCAGTCACAGGCTAGGCCAATAGGATTCGGAGGGAAATTCTAGTCTTCCATGCTATTGCCTTGAGCAGGATGGACAAATTCACGAGGAAAGTCTTGATACTTCCATTGTCCTAGCTATCATCATAAGGTCTGAGAAACCATCAACCATTGTTTTGATTCATTTAGTTGAGGTTGAAAACTAATCCTTTCTTAATTGATAGTAGACATATTGCCTGTAAATTTTTATCCTTCATAAAGAAAAATCAGTAAGGATTTAGTTACTGGCTATGTAACACTTAACATTTAGTATAGATTTTCAATAGATCGTTTCTATTATTTATTTATTTATTATTTATTTATTTATTTGGTACTGGGGATTGAACCCAGGGGTGTTCTACCTCTGAGCTACACCCCCAGTGCTTTTAATTTTGAAACAGGATCTCGCTAAATTGCTGACACTAGCCTCAAATCTGTGATCCTACTGTCTTAGCCTCCCACGTACTAGGATTACAGGCAGATGCCACCATACCTGGCTCCAGTTCATTCTTGTATAAGTCCAGGGATGAGCAACTATCTTCAATGGCAGCCCCTTTAATCTCTGTACAATTCTGACTTAGGAAATCTATTCTTTGGGCATAGAGAAGTTGAAAATGAATGCTGTGTACAAGAGAGCAAAGAGTGGAATTATGTTCCTGACAGGGTGGAAGGAGAGAAATTCAGAACTAAGTGGAATGATTAGCCTTAGGCGAAGAAAACTCCTCTGTTTCAAGGAGACACATCCTGGCGGGTTTGGAGTAGGAAGTTTGGGAGATAAGCTCCTTATCTTGGAGCTTCTATTTTTTCTCTGAAGAGCTCATGAGTTGACAGTGAGATGGTTGGTGGGTGGAGTTTTCAGGAGAGAAGGATTGAAAGAATGGTTTCAGAGAGTAGGAGAGCCAGATGACCAGAGAAATGGAGGCTCATTTGAGTTGGTGCCCTCACATATAGTGATTTCCCATGTCCTGTTAGGTAAATTTCTCCAGAGTAAACATAAAGAGAGCAGAGATTTGACTTCACCCAGGACTGAAGTTTTACTAGCTGAGCATAGAGTAACAGATACAGTAACATGCAGAATTTTGTAAAAGCATGCCTTCTGCCTGGACTGTTTTCCCTAGCTTGATTTTTTTTTTCCTGCCTTCATTTTCAAGTATTGTCTCTCCTCAGAGAGGAGTTCTCTGTAAAGAAGAGCTGCTTTTTGGTGTCTTTCCTGGCTAGTCCCTTTACTTCCTTCCTAGATTCTAATTTAAGCAACTGTTGCTTTTCTATGTTGTCTGTCTGCCTACTAGAATGACAGCTTCAAGGAGGCAGGAACTAGTTGATCCTGTCTCCATTTTCTCTCCCGAGCCCAACAGAGCCAGCTACTCATGGTGTGAGTAGCTTAGGCAGACTGAAAATAGTTGTACAAAAATAGACCAATAGAACAGAGTTCAACTAAAATAGAACTCATGTGTAATGATGTAATATATAATACGAAACCTCACAAATCAAAGAAAATAGTGGATTATTTAATGTGACCTTTGGGGTGGAGATCATTTTGTATTTTTACTTTATATCATAATTAAGGTAAATTTCAGATAAACTAAAGAGTTAGCAAATTCTTAACATTACAATGAGTGATCAGAATATTTTAATAATTAAGAGATCAACTGAAATAAAGATTAAAAGTCAAGCTGGGCATGGTGGCGCATGCTTGTAATCCCCAGTACTTGGGAGGCTGAGACCGGAGGATCCAGGTTTGCGGCCAGCCTCAGCTACTTAGTGAGGCCTCCGCAATTTTGTGAGACCCAGTTTCAAAACAAAGTATAAAAAATAGGGCCGGGGATGTAGCCTGGAGGTAGAAAGGCCCTGGGTTCAATCCCCGGTACCGCAAAAAAAAAAAAGATTAAAAGTCAGAATATAACTAATTTATGCAAATTAGAAAAATGCTCAACTCACAATATAAAAATAAATGTTCAGAGGAGAGGAGTAGATAATTTGCAGAAGAGAAAATAGAAATATTTGTACCTTAAAATATTTAAAACATATTAGTAATCAAGTATAGAAGGATTTAAGTATGACACTATTTTGTGTATCATGTTAGGACATATTTTCTTACGTAATAAATATTTATGGACATTTTTACACACTCCTGAAAGGACTGTAGTTTTTGGAAGAGGAGTTTACACTAAGAGTTTTTTTCTTTTCGGTACTAGGGGTTAAACCCAGGGGCATTCTACCTCCGAGCTACACCCCAGCCCCATTTTTTTTTTTATTCTTTATTTTGAAACAGGGTCTCACTAAGTTGCAAAGGGCCTCACTAAGTAGCTGAGGCTGGCAGCGAACCCGGATCCTCCCGTCTCAGCCTCCCAAGTACTGGGATTACAAGTGTGTGCCACCACACCTGGCTACACTAAGAGTTTTAAAACATTATTCCTCTCTCTTAGGCATATATATATATATATATATGCCTAAAAAAGTCAATATTGAAATGAAAAACATTGATAATATAAAGTTTGGAACAATATAAATTTGGAACAATAAAATTTGGAACAATATAAATGCGTGGTGACACATGTTTGTAATCCCAGTACTTGGGAGGCTGAGAGAAGAGGAGTGCAGGTTTGAGGACAGCCTCAGCTAATAGTGAGACTTTCATCAACCTAGCGAGACCCTGTTTCAAAATTTAAAAAAATAAAATAAGGCTGGAGATGTAGCTCAGATGTAGAATACCTCTGGGTTCAATCCCTAGTGTAGGGAGGTAGGGAGGGAG
Source organism: Glis glis (assembly GCA_004027185.1). NCBI lineage: Eukaryota > Metazoa > Chordata > Mammalia > Rodentia > Gliridae > Glis > Glis glis. Next base: position 17,412 of record PVJS01024163.1, read on the forward strand.
GGAGTGGTCTCACCAAATTGCTGTGGCTGACCACAAACCTGCAATCCTCCTGTGTTTGGCTCTCTGGGATTACAGGCATGTGCCACCACGCCTGGGTAACAATATGTTTATTTCTAAAGATATTTTTATACTTTCTACATAAAATAAAATGTATAAGTTGTTATGTTATGTTCCTACTCTGTTGTCTCACTTAAATTAGCATCAGCATTAGAATTCAGCATAACATTCTAGCCTAAATTTATATCAGGATATGGCTTAGGTGCTAGTTGGGTCAAATATGTATGTCTGAAATTCAGTACAAAATTAATTCACACCATGGATACCTACTAAGCAACCCACTCAAATATGCAATATGTGTGGGATATTTAATAAGCAAAAAATATTTTCACATTAAAGTGCCTAATGATAAAACATACATAGAATTTTAATTTTATTTAGTGAATTTATAGTTCACTAGAGCTTTATGGCATTTAAAATTTTGTTTGTTTTTTTCTTGATATCCTTTAGAAAGTGTCAATTTTTAAAGCTGGTTTTAAGAACTGTATTCACAATAAAAGAATATATTTAATCCCTTTTTATTTAAAAAAATTGTAGGACATTCAGCATATGTATATGCTATATCATGTATGTTTGTGTTATTTACACACACACACACACACACACACACATACATGAGACTGAACTAGGGATGTTCTACCTCCAAGCTACACTCTCATCCCTTTAATTAATTATTATGATTTTGAAACAGGGCCTCTCTAAATTAAGTTGCTGAGGCTGGCTTCGAACCTGCAATTCTCCTGTCTTAGCCTCTCAGGTACTGGGATTACAGATGTATGCCACCACACCAGCCTCATCAACTTAGCAAGACCCCTTTTCAAAATTAAAAAAAAAAGTTCAAATAATGCTTTGGCAATACATAAAGGTATTACTATTGGTTTCACTAGCATGCATGGGGAGGAGGGAGGAGGGTAGGGTGCGGAGGGAAGTACACCAAGAACTGTGTGAATGTATGTTTGTATCATATTGAACCTCACTATGATGTATAATTGCAATGTACCAATAAAAGTACAAAAAATAAAAAAAGGGCTAGTGGTGTAGCTCAGTGGTAGAGTGACCGTGGTTTAATCACCAATACTGCCAAAAAAAAGAGTATTACTACTTAAATATTAGTGAGCAGCTAAACGTACGTTAGGCTAAGGTAAATTAAATTAGGACATGAGTTATTTGCCTAACTGAAATATATGAGACTTTTTCTTTGCTCCTGAGACAAATATAATCATATACCTTTCAAACATAAAAGGTCTGTGTGAATGTAGAATAAAAGGGTTTAAAGACCAGCATTAGTTGGGCAAGGTGGTATATGCATACAATCCTAGTACTTGGGAGGCTGACACAGGAGGATAGCAGGTTCAACACCAGCCTTAGCAACTTAGCGAGGCCCTCAGCAACTTTGCAAGAACATGTTTCCAAATAAAAAATGATATGGGGTAGAATAAATAAATAAATAAATAAATAAATAAATAAATAAATTTCTGGCCAAATGGTTCAGACAATGTGATTATAAAAATAACGATTCTGTGCTGAATGTCTACCATTGTATTGACTACTAAATTTGATACTTTTAATATAGAACAATCTTCATACCAGTTCAGCAAGTTATATTATCATCTCTGTTTTACAGATGAGAAAACACTCAAGGAAATTAGTAAGTTGCTCAATGTAAACAAAACAAAACATAGTAATTGTGCCAAAATGTTAGACCTGACCAACACAAAATATTAACTACTGTGCCCAGCTTTCTCAACAGTCTTTATGAATATAATAATAATAATACAGTAATACAATGTTTTCTACTTTAAGTCATAAAATATAATTTTAAATACATATTTGCATATAAATATAAATAAAATTCTTATTGTTTTATAGTGTCCATAACTACAAAACTATTAAGATTAATGCTAGTCTTTGTGTGTGAGTGTGGGGGGAGTATGGGGGATATGAGAAGAGATAGAAGGTGTGTAAAGATTAAGGTCTTCTAGGCGTTCCACTCAAGTTTGCAGATATTTGCAGAGAACAGTGATAATGATAACAGCTATAGCTTTAAGTTATATTCCCCCAGCAGATCTTCAAAACATATAATAGCCATCTCAAAGTTTGGAGGATAAGGACTCTACTGTGATGTCTCAGTTAATATAAGCTAAAGTATAGCTTTTACATATACTGTTGATTGTACTGTATATGGGAACTCGTGAATAAATGTTTTTTTTTTTAAATCTCCTTTTAGAAAGAGGAGGTGTGTGTGTGGTAAATTTACCCTGATCCACTGTCTTCTCTAACAGCTGAGTGGGATTATTTCCTAAAGTATTAATGACAAGTTAACATTTTATGAGTCAAAGTAGAAATCTGCAGTTACTTTAAGGAGGCAGAAAACATTTTCTTATTGCAAAATAATAAAGAAATTCATAATCAGCCAAGAATTTATAAATGATTGCATTTGTGACTAACAATTTTTATTTTATTTTATTATTTTATTTTATTTATTATTTTATTTTATTTTTGCAGTACTGGGGATGGAACCCAGGGGCATTCTACCTTCAAGCTACAGCCCCAGCCCTATTTTTTATTCTTTATTTTGAAACAGGGTCTCACTAAGTTGTGGAAGGCCTCACTAAGTAGCTGAGGCTAGCCGCGAACCCGGATCCTCTGGTCTCAGACTCCCAAGTACTGGGATTACAAGCATGCGCAATCATGCCTGGCCTAACAAAATATATTTTTAAAATATATCTGTGTCTTTTTAAGATATAAAATTACTAGCTCTCAGTAATACCAGTGAATTATAGAAAAGTGCCAGGCATGGTGGAACATGTCTGGGAGGCTGAGACAGAAGATCAGAGGTTTGAGGCCAGTCTCAGCAACTTAGCAACACTCTCAGCAACCTATTGAGTCCCTGTTTCCAAACAAAAAATAAAAAAGGGCTGGGGGTGTAGCTCAGAGGTACACTACCCCTGAGTTCAATCCCTAGTACCAAAATATATATACGTCATCTCTTTAAAAGAAAATTTACTTTCTAAGATCTACTAAATTTAGGACTTGTACATAGTATTCTTACTATTCACTTATTTTTAGTAATAAAAAATGAATTTAGTACTGCCTGAATATATCAATGACCCAGAATAACTATAATGTTATGAAAGGCACTTATATGGTTAATTCATATGGTTATCTCTTTTATGGTTATCTCATATTCCTAAGGAGCCAACATCTAGCGGAGCCCCTTGGATGGTCACAACTAGAATGGCCAAAGTGACTTGAGATAGCAGCTGATTTGATTTCCCCAAGACAAGTCGCTTGCTCACACCCTAAGGATGGGGGCCTGCATTGCCCCCTTTCAGCATGGAAGTAGCTAGACTGATTTCAACATCCAAATTCCCTAATTGCTTTACAGGTGTAAGCAAGTTAATAGAAGAGGGGGGAATGATCCGGTTATGGGTGGTTTCATACCATGCCGTGTCCTGAAGCAGAACAGGCATATAAGGTTAAAACAGGCTGCTTCCTACTCTTCCCAGCCTGCTGCTTGGGCTTCTTCTGTCCTGAGCCTGCTGGGTCAGCATGGCAACAAAGATAAGATGAAGGCCAGCACTAAGAAAGTTACAAACCTTAAAACTTAGAAGGCCACGGGCCTGGGAAGAGCTGGAAATTATCCTCTCATGTAGATGCTGACAAAGCAGGTCTATTGGCCTGGTAACTTAGTAACCCAGATAAGGAAGACCAGATAGAACAAACCCTATTTAAGATCCAGGGGTCCAGGGGGGCATCAGCACTCTGCTCCATTGTGTTCTCCTCAGAGGCGGGATGCTTCTCTCTCTCTCTCCCTCCCTTTAGTCCCCTCTTTGAGACATGGCACATTACTGTGGCTTTTATAATAAATCTTGTTGCCCTGCACTAAATTCCATCTGCTTGTCCTGGCTCTTTATTTCCCGGCCCATGGTATCTATCTGGGCTAAGGAACTCATGGTGATCACCAAAACTGTAGCACATATAATGTTCTTTTTGTTTGAAACTATCTTATGTATTTGGAGTTGGGTGTGGTGGAACATGCCCATAATCCTAGTACTTGGGAGGCTGAGACAGGAGGATCATAGGTTCACGGTCAGCCTCAGCAACTTAGCAAGGTCCTCCGCAACTTAGTGAGACCCTGTTTCAAAATAAATTAAAAATAAAATAGGGCTAGAAGTATAGTTCAGAGGCAGAATGCCCCTGTGTTCAATCTCAAGTCACACACACACACACACACACACACACACACACGTGCATGCACGTAGTCTCTTTTGTGTGTGTATTTTCATTATTTAACAATGAAAATTATTTTGTTTTTAAAATATTTGACTCTCATAGTTCTAGTTTTTTCTATCAGTAGCAAAAAAGTTTATTTTAAACATGACAAAATCTATAAGAAATTTTTTAAAAATATAAAAAATACGATTCAATAATATAATCCTAATGATTAATTTCTTCTTTTTATCATACTCAATAAGGACTTTAATAAGAAAACCTTACTTTTGAAAGCACAATTCTGCAGTTTTCTACTGAAGTAAGAGTCATAAACTTACTATCATCTAGATTCAAATGAATAAAACATTTATAGTCAAGAGCAACAATACCATTGCAACCACTTTATTTAAAATTCTGATGACTAGCAATAGGAGAGGCCAGTGCAATTTGGCAGTAGCTCTACTTCATAAAAAAATGTACACACAACACATGAGCATTACTATTTTGTATATACATATGTGCATATAATATACACACACATTTACTTTCTAGAGTCCATCAACTGAGAACCATAAAACTCCTTGGAATAGATGAAAATGAAGTCTTACCTGGTAAATATCAGAGAGGCTGCTGCTGCCAGAGTCACTTGTGATGCTACATCCTGAGTGGCTAGAAGAAACATGGGTCACCTGTGGGTGGAGACTGTCAGTAAGGTGCAGCTTTGTGAAATCTGCAGGAAGCTATGGAAGGAGCAGGAAAAACTAGGATTAGAATCTGAGTCAAGAACTCCAAGGAGACATTTAATACTATACACAGTTATAGTACTGTACACAGTTCCAGATCATTGGGCCAAAAATGTCATTAAGAAAGATAATTAACTTTTCAAATTCACAAATTATAAAATACTGTTCTTTTTACCAAAAACTACAAAATAAATTTTTAAAGTTTATGAGCATACAATGAATTTTAAATAATATTTAGGTTTGGAGATTAACATGAATTTGGGTGAGTATTTAAGTTAGTAAGCTACAATTTTAAACTTACTCATCAATGAGCAAATTAGTCTACCATTTGTTAGCAATCACAAATGTAACTTTGTGGCAAGAAACAGCTTAGATTTAAAAAACAGCACTGAGGTTCGTTCACGACCAAGTGATGTTGAAAAGTCAAAACTAAAACAAAACAAAAACCCACAAGCATCTTAGAATCAATGAAGTGTATTGTCATATTAAAAACTATACTATAAGCCAGGCGTGATGGCACACGCTTGTAATCCCAGTACGTGGGAGGCTGAGACCGGAGGATCCGGGAGTTCGCAGCCGGCCTCAGCTACTTGGTGAGGCCCTCCACAACTTAGTGAGACCCTGTTTCGAAATAAAGAATAAACTGGGGGTGTAGCTCGGAGGTAGAATGTCCCTGGGTTCAATCCCCAGTACTGCAAAAAACAAACAAACAAAACTATACTATACTCTATGGAGAAAAGGGAGAAAAGAAAAGAAGGCCATCATAGAACTTAGAACTGAGAAAATTATGGACATTTATCTATCTATACATCTATACATATATACATAAACATATACTTTCTACTTGTTTATGTTTAGATAAAAATAGCCTCTATTAAAATAAAAAAATTCAGTAAGCATCCGTCAGATGCTTGTACCACCGTCCCTCATATAAAGAGAAAAAACATTTTAAGAGGAAGCATTCACACATTCTCTCATTCAACAAATATTTACTGAACCCCCTTTTCTCTTAGTATGTGCTAGTCAGTTAGTGAGACTCTAAGAAAATACTGCCCTCAAGAATCTACACTCATATCAGTTATTACCAATTCTTTTGAATTAAAAAAAGCAAACTATATTTACCTATCATAGCACACTTACACTATTGGCAAATAATACACACTATTTCAAAATATATACTATCTGGCATCTTTAAATACTGAAAACATTCTTTCCTGCCTGCCTATTGATCCTGTTTAGCTGGTAAATAATAATAAAGACTAATTGTTAAAATCGAAATAAAGTTTTACATTAGTAACATTCTGCCTCTCTTTTGACCCACATCCCTCTTCCCCTCCCAAAAATGTGATGCTATTCAGTAGCTTAGAATGAGCCTCACAAGGGAAATTATTCAATTTTATGACAATGATCAATGTATTTTGATACCTCAAAGTTCCAAGCAAATAGACAGAATGTATTCATACCATCCCTCTATCAGTCAGACCTGGCTCTCTGAATAGATTACTCCACTCCCTAACTTAAGTACATAATATTTAACAATATTTACATGTAATTTATTCAGAAATAATCTCTAACTTTATGCTATACAAGGTACATAAGGAAAAGTTTTATACATGAATTTATTAGGAGGCATATGATTAAATGCCAAATAAAATAGATAAAAAAAAAACTCCATGTTGGAGCACCTTGGGGAAGTGAGATACTGAATTAAATGTATAGAATCGCTGCGAGCTTGACCCATTTCACTAACTGTGTGTTTTCTTTTTAAATGAACCACTGAAGATGTTGTGAAATACCACATCTAATTTAGGAGAATAACAATTTCTCTATAAGGAATAGATATACAAACACCTTTACATTCAGAATTTATATGATTTATTCACTATAGAGACTAGTGAAATGTTTGCAGGATTTTTTTCAGGAAGAGTTTGAAGACAAGTTTATAGATATGTATTGACTACGATTTCGCTAAGTGATGGTTTTTAGATATTAAAATACTGTGTTGATAGCTCAGGATAAACATCTTCATCATCCAACCTACATTCCCATTTGATTTATTTAGTCACTTACTGCAGAAGGCATCTGGGGAAACATTACTTCATGGCTAGGGGATTAAGGGGATTTTAAAAGGCATCGATTGATAGATGTAATTACAGAACAATAAACTGATTTCTAGTGATTTTATTTTATAGACATGACTCAGGTTGACATTTGCCATACAGTCTGAAATTCTTATTAAAATTAATTTAATATGTCAAATGGAGATACAACTAATAAACTTTTACTCACTAAAGTGATTATTTATTAAAGTCTCACAGGACTCTTCAGCATCCATCAACTGGTCCCTTTTCCTCACTAAGAATTCACTGTGCTGCAAATACTACGAGCTACTAAAACACCACACCACAACTGCCCGGCGTGGTGGCACACGCCTGCAATCCCAGTACTTGGGAGACTAAGACAGGAGAATCACAGGTTTAAGGCCAGCCTCAGTACTTTAGCAAGATTCTGTTAAAAAAAAAAAATCTTAAAGGGCTGGGGGTGTTGAATGCCCCTGGGCTCAATTGCCCAGTGCCAAAGGGGTGGGGGGGTGAGGAGAAGAAGAAAGATACAATTCACAGAAAAGACTTGTGCCTAATCATTACATATAACACATTATATTAATCTGTGTCCGCTTTTCTCCACAAATACCAAAATTATAGAACCATAAAATATTTTTGCTTTTTAAAAAATCAATTCTTTTTTTTGTGTGTGGTACCGAGGATTGAAACCAGGGGCATTCTACCTCCGGGCTACAACCCCAGCCCTACTTTTTATTATTTATTTTGAAAGAGGGTCTCACTAAGTTGTGGAGGACCTCACTAAGTAGCTGAGGCTGGCCGCGAACCCGGATGCTCCGGTCTGAAGTACTGGGATTACAAGCAAGCGCCACCACACCTGGCTTAAAAACTTAATTCTAAAGAAATAAAAATAAAAAATAAAAACTCAATTCTATTTAATAAATACTTATTAAGTACCTGTTGTGTCAAATTTAGCTAGGGCAAGAGAATACAAAGATGAGTGAGACATTCCCGATCCCAAATGTAACTTCTACTACCCAAAAGTCATTGCAATAGATGTTAATAAGCAATAGGAAAACAACTTAGCATTAACTAAATACCTCTACATATTAGAAACAAGAATAGAGTACACCATCCTCAAGAAACCTTAAAATCTTTTCCCATAATTTCGGATAACAAACTGGGAGTGGTGGTGCATGAATAATTGTATTCCTAGGACTTGGGAGGTGAGACAGGAGGATTGCAGGTTTGAAGCCAACCTTGGCAATTTAGTGAGGCTCTCAGCAACTTAATGAGACCCAGTTTCAAAATAAAAAATAAAAAAGGGCTAGAGGTGGAGCTCAGAGGTGGAATGCCACCGGGTTCAATCTCCAGTACAAAAGGGGGGGGGGCATGGCAGCACACGCTTGTAATCCTAGTACTTGGGAGGCTGAGACCAGAGGATTGCAGGTTTGCTGCCAGCTTCAGCTTCTCAGTGAGGCCCTCTGCAACTTAGTGACACCCTGTTTCAAAATAAAGAATAAAAAAATAGGTCTGGGAGTGTAGTTCAGAGGTAGAATTAGCTACTGAAATGTGGTATAGGTTGAGTAGCATCCCTAAGTCAAAAACCCAAAATCTGAAATGCTTTAAAATCTGAAACTTTTTGGGATCCTGAACACCACAGGTGGAAAATTCTACAACCATTGATGGGTTATGGTCAAAATGCAGGTACATGAAAAACATTGTATAAAAATACCTTCAGGCTGTGTGTAAAAGGTGCATATAAAACATGTGAATTTCATATTTAGAGTTGGGTTCTGTCCCAAGATATCTCATTATGTATATGCAAACGTTCCAAAGTCCAAAAATATCTGAAATCCAAGTCACTTCTGGTCCCAAGCATTTGGGGTAAGGGATATTCAAGGTGTAGTACCCTGACCCTCTGCCAAGGCAGAAATGCCACCCTCAGGTTTTTCTGGGTTAGAATACTAAAGTTCATTGACTACAGTTGGGCAAGGTATAATCTAAAATTTAATTTCTACCTTGTGAAATGGGGTTAATTTGAACACAAATAAAATACCTAGGACCCCTGATAAGGAAAATAAATTATTGAAATTAGTAAATTGATTAAAAAGAGATGATTAGGTGAGTGCAGTGATGGCACACACCTGTAATCCAAGTATTTGGAAGGCTGAGACAGGAGGATTGCAGGTTTCAGGCTAGTCTCAGCAACTTATTGAGACCCTGTTTCAAAATAAAAAATAAAAAGGGCTGGGCATGTAGCTCATAGGTAGAATACCCCTGGGTTTAATCCCCAGTACCAAAAAAAGAGACAGAGATGATTGCTGTTTCAGAAAATGCTTTTAGAAATTCTTTTCTATCGGAGGCAGAAAAAAGCATTGAGTAGAAGGAAACCCACATGCAGTTCACTTCAAGCAGAAAAGTGGAATCCTTTAGGACAAGAAAGTGTATGATCTGGTTTATTAAGTACCATATATCCCAAATGTTCGGCTAAGTCCCATTTTCCCAAAGATAAAACAATAAAATCACATGTATACAGTTACTAAGTGCCAGGCCATTTTCAAGCACTTGAATTGTATTTGCTCATTTAATTCTTACAACAATTTTATGAAGTATAAAGTTAAGTGATTTGCACCAAGTTCATACAACAAAAAGGTGGCAGAGATGGAATCTAGGCCCGGGATGACTGGCTCTGGAACATATACTTTTAAGCATTAAACTTAAATGCATTTATTAATTAGCTGACTTGAAAACTCTCATGGATATTAATCAAATGGCTATATCAAATTATTAGTGTAACATCTAATTACTTCAAACTCACATGGACAATACTTTAAATAATTTCTCACTTTCATGAAACAAATTTATTCAGACTTTACATTTTCAGCATCAATAACTTTGAGATCACAAAGCCACTTTTTTGAGCCATCCAACAGTTTGTTTGCTCAAATTTGTTTTCAAGCTGGGTATGGTGGTGCATGCCTGTAATCCTAGTACTTGGGAGATTGAGACAG
>PVJS01024164.1:0-28927 GCA_004027185.1 Glis glis
CCCCCCGGCCGCGGGGGCGGGGCGGCCAATGACGGCGCGCGGCCGGGGGGCGGGGGCTGCGGTGGGAGGGGAGGGCGCAGCCGGCGGCCGAGGCTCGAGCCATAAACAAGCGCCCGCGGAGCCGCGCGGAGTGAGGCTGGCCGGCGCGCGGAGCGGACGCCGCGGACCTTGCGCTGCGCCACCGCGCCCACTCGGCGGCTGGGGAGGCGGGGACCGGCCCGGAGGCTGCGCCGCCGCGGGGCCGGCCGACTCGGAGGAGAAGCGGGAGGCGCCGCCGGCCCGGGCTGCAGCCGAGCGCAGCCGCCGCCGCCGCCAGAAGTTTGGGTTGAACCGGAGCTGCCGGGAGGAAACTTTTTTTCTTTTTTCCCCCTCCCTCCCGGGAGGAGGAGGAGGGGAAGCCGCCGCTGCCGCTGGCGCCGGCGCTAGCGGGCTCGGGGTCGGCGCGGCCCGCAGCGGGGGCGGGGGCCTCGCCCCGCCGGGGGAGGCGCGCCCCGGGGGCCCCCAGGGGGGCGGCGAGGACCGCGGGCTGCGGGCGCGGCGGCGCGTGTGCCCCGCGCAGGGGAGGGCGCCCGCCCCGCTCCCGGCCCGGCTGCGAGGAGGAGGCGGCGGCGGCGCAGGAGGATGTACTTGGTGGCGGGGGGCAGGGGGCTGGCCGGCTGCGGGCACCTCCTGGTCTCGCTGCTGGGGCTGCTGCTGCTGCTGGCGCGCTCGGGCACCCGGGCGCTGGTGTGCCTGCCCTGCGACGAGTCCAAGTGCGAGGAGCCCAGGAGCTGCCCGGGGAGCATCGTGCAGGGCGTCTGCGGCTGCTGCTACATGTGCGCCCGGCAGAGGAACGAGAGCTGCGGCGGCGCCTACGGGCTGCACGGAGCCTGCGACCGGGGGCTGCGCTGTGTCATCCGCCCCCCGCTCAATGGCGACTCCATCACCGAGTACGAAGTGGGCGTCTGTGAAGGTACGGCCGCCCGCCGCGGGCCCCCTCCCACCTGGCCCGCGCCGCCCCCTTGGCGCTGGCTGCGCCCAACAAAGTTTGGCTGAGACTTTGGCGTGGCGCGAGGGCTCCGCGGGAGGACGGGAGGGTGCCCGTGCCCCTGGTCCCCGCTCCCGGCCGCCCCCGGCGCTCTGCCAGCGGCCCGAGACGTTGGGTTTCTTGGTGGAGGGCGGGCGAGTGCGGATCGCCCCCGGCCCGGCGCAGCAGCACACGTGGGGCCGCCGGGGCTCGGCTGGGTGGCCCGCCCTGGCCCGGCCCGGCCCGGCGCGGCGCGGGATCCCGGGGCGGGGGGCGCTGCGGAGGCCCCGCGCGAGCCCCCGAGTCCGCCCTCCCGCATAGCGCAGTGTGGCACCGGGCGCCGCGCGCCGTCCGCGGAGCCCTTTTCTGTTGGCGGAGGGGAAGTGTCTCCAGCGCACACTCCCAGTGTGACTCTTATTATTTTTTCCCTTGAGATCTTCCTTCACCACCGTCTTCCTCCTTCGCCTATAAATCAGTTTCAGGTGGGGGATATGTCAGCCCAGGCGAAATTGCATACAGGGGTTACTCGTTTATTTGCCTATTGAAAACGGTCAAAGGCTTTTCTTTTTCTCTCCTGAAAGAAAAGGGAAGGGGCTGCACCTGGGAGTAAAAAGTTGTTGCTGACTCTTAGAGGCTGCCGCTTGAGATCCGGTATCCGCGTGTTTCCCATCGGGTTGCCGGTGCCGCCTTTTTGTTTGTTTGACAGCGGGGATTGTTCTGTGGTCGTCTCCACCACGCCTTGTGCACCACCTTGTCGAGCCTGATGGAGGGAGACAGAGATTAGATTAGTGGAGCTCCCAGGTCGGGGACTCACTGTTAGAGCGTTTCAGCCTTCATCCCTGTCTGCCTGCCTGCCTTTGCCTCGGGGTGCTGTCTGGTTTGGGATCGAGATAGGGCAGCGAGTTCTCTTTTTTTTTTTTTTTTTTTTTTTGGCTAATGGGCAGGACTCAGTGAGCACCAGTTAAAAGTGGGATCCCCGTTCTGGCTGACATTGGGCCAGCAATGCTGTTCAGGGGCATCCTGGTGAATGAGGACGGCGCAGCGGCCCTGTTTCTGGGGGAGCAGCCTGGAGGGACAGGCGCCCTCTGCCCTTACCACCAGCAGCCAGCACCTAGGAAACCGGGCGGGGTTTATTCTGAAGCGTGTGTGTGTGTGTGTGTGTGTGTGTGTGTGTGTGTGTGTGTGTTGTGTGCTGGTATACTGAAAAGGAGGTGGCAACCTTAAGGATAAAAATGGATCTATTGAGAGGCTTCAGTGCTCTTTAAATACGCACGTCTTTATTTGTATCTGTAGTTTTTAGGGTTTGGACAGTTCTGGGAAATCCGAGAGGCCTTTCTGGTTTGGAAGCTGGTGGGTAATGAATGAAAGGATCTCTTCTGGGGTGGGGGGGGGCAAGGTTCTACCGCACCCTCAGGAGCCCCTAGGACGCTGGTTAGGAGATCTCATTTGCCTGAACACAGAAGCGCCTCACCTGGTACAAAGTCCCATTTTATAACATGGTTTTGTTTCTCACCTCAGGAAAAGTGGCTGTTAGACTAACTCTGTTGATGCAATTTTACCTGTTCGACTTTGGGAATTTCTGGGAGAGTTAAAGGTGCATCTTTGCACCCTGCCACTTGGAATACTTAACTTGGTCCAGCCTGTCCATTAATCTGCGGAAAGAACAAGCCCCACAAAACAAGGTTAAAGGCAGTGGAGACTGCTGTGCTCTGAGGGCTTTGGGACGCTGTTAAGATCCCAATCCTTGATTGTTTATTCTTAATATGTTTCTGGTGAAGGAAATGCTCAGGGAACATTTACAGTAATCAAGTGTTTTGGCAGCAACACCCCTTGTCACAGTATGGAGTTATTTTGGCGGGTCCTTGGTGAGCTTTCATTCCTCTGAAATGATGCGCTCCCTCATGGCTTCCTTTCTTCTGGTAACACCCCCTGCACTTGGTGTGAGCCTTGAAAATGCTTGGAAGTACTTAACGTGATTGTATTTCAATTCGTGTTCTCCAGAAACACTTTTCATGTAGCAGGCCTGTTTTCATCCACCAAAATTGTGTGCTCAGAGCCCTTTTTAAAAAAAAGATTCTAAAAGTAGCAGTCAAGTTGCATTGTAAATCCATGAAACTAAAGTAAGGACAGTGTTTCCTGGCATGATATAATTGGTTGGATTTAGGTATTTTCAATTGCGTGTCTAAAATTTCAGATATTTTCACACTGCTGCAAGATTTATGGAAAGCATAGGATAAGTGAGCAAACCCTTTTTCTTCCCAAGAATTAGAGTCTTTGCATGTCACTAGTTATCTAGAAGGTACTTTTTTCTGTTTTATTTTTTACTTGCAAGAAATTTCTCATTGGCCAGTGTTTTCCTCAGTTTCCATTTTTATTCAGAAGTTCAGGTGTGTGATTATCATAACTAACATGAATAGGAATTGACGTATTTTATTCATGTTAAAGTCTCTTGTGCTGCAATTTTTGCACTAAAATGACCCCTACTGGTTGTATCTGTTAATGAAAACTTTTGAAAACTTAGTTGGCTACACTGAGAAAACATATTGCATGGTATAGAAATATTATTATGACTACCTGCTTTCAGTGGCATGATTTAAATACAAATTATATTGCTCTGTTTGCCAACTTGTAGTAATTTTTGTGTTTCTCCATACTGGCTTTGTGGGGAGAAAAGTCATGTTTTTCAATTGCAGTTCACAAAATCATGGGCTGAAATTGTCCCCTTTCAACTTGTGGTTGACTGCCTTAGGTTTGTTTGTTTGTTGTGTGTGTGTGTGTGTGTGTGTGTATGTATGTGTATGTGTGTGGTACTGGGCATTGAACACAGGGGCAATCTACCTTTGACCTACACCCCCAGCCCTTTTTATTTTTTGTTTTGAGACAGGGTCTTGCTAGGTTGGTGAGTCTCACTGCATTGCTGAGACTGGTCTCGATCCTGCAATCCTCCTGTCTCAGCCTCGCAAGTACTGGGATTACTGGCATGCACCACCATTCCCACTTGCCTTAGGTTTTTAAAGCATGCTGACCCATAGTGGGCTCTTAATAAAAGTACATGGAATAAATGGATGAACAGCGCTCTATATAAAGAGTCCTGCAGAAAAAACAAGTTTTCTGAAAGACTAAATAGTGTGGTAAGTTATGTTCTGTGAATCATGTGAGATTACACTTGGATTTCTTCTCAGCATAGTTTAAATACTATTAAATAAATCCTGACTTTCATAATAATTCTTCATCTTGACCAAGTGCATTTGAAAAATTGAGATTGGAACCACATACCTAAAGTTTCCTCTGCTCACTCTCAGTCTGAAAAGTGCTTTCTGGCTCCTGGGAGGGTGCAATTCCCTTTCCTGTTCCCATTCATCTGCTGAGTCTTCCTGTTGCCCTTTCCGAATCCTAACTGGACTGTTTTCTTGGCCAGGCAGCCTGCCTCCAGGGAAATCACCTAGAAGCTAGAGAAATAAGTTTGGATTCTGAACCCCAGAGGAAGAAGTCTGGATGGGAGACCTCTTTGGGGGACCAGAGTTTTGAAAAACTAATGAAGTGAGATTGTCTAGAAAGAATGTTTTGATTGGACAGTGAGCATTCTATTTGGAGCTAAGAGGATGAGGGCCATTTTTTTCTTCTGTGTGGATTAGTACTTTCTGCTTCTGTACGGGGTGGGGCAAGGTGAAAAAGCATGAGCAGCCTTTTGCTTCTGCATAATCAAAGGGCAGATGGTGGCTTGAGTTTGCCAGTGTGTGAGGACAGTGCTTGGGAACCAGGCTGTTGTGGGGTGATCGTTAGTGTAGATAAACACCAACCCCATCCCTCCAGTGAGTTCAGACTTTGTGGAATTTAATGTTCCATGTTTTTCAAAACCACTGCCATTTAAAAACTGCCTCTTTTGGAACACAGTCTTCCTTTTATTTCCCCTCAGGTATTTTAGCTTTTCCTTCTACCTGTTTTTCATGGGACAATGAGAACTTAAGTAGGTATGGGGGTTACTTAGAGCAGCGAACAGAAGTAAAGGTTGGTCTCCTTGCTGGAAGGCAGTGGAGAGGATGGCTGCGTGGAAGATGTGTAGGTCTGAGGTGAGGCCCTGCACCGGCGCATGTGGCTGTGTATGCCGCGTGGCTGTGTATGCCGCGTGGGAGCTGCTCTCATTCTTTGTAGCAGGACTTGGAGTTAAGAGTCCAGGAATTTTAATTTTCACCAATTAAATCAAAGAGAGGAGGGACAAAGTTAATACTCCTGGAATTAGAAAAATTTTAAAAAGCAGGGCTCCAGACTTTGTTTTTGAGTAATGGGTTTCATTTTCCATCTCAAAAGTCTTTAGGAGCCGGGCCCACTGGTGGCGCACACTTGTAATCCCAGTACTTGGGAGGTAGGGACGGGAGGATCTGGGTTCGCAGCCAGCCTCAGCTACTTAGTGAGGCCCTCAGCAACTTAGTGAGACCCTGTTTCAAAAATAAAGAATAAAAAGATAGGGCTGAGGATGTAGCTCGGAGGTAGAATGTCCCTGGATTCAATCCCCAGTACTGCAAAAAAAAAAAAAGAAAAAAAAAGTTTTTAGATAGAGTGAGCTCTTTGATGCCAGGGAGAAAAGCAAGCAGAGGGTATATAAAATTATGTTCACAGGGTATGGGAAGAGAAACCAATGCACGTAAACAAGGAAATAATTAGTTCCTCCCCAAAGTAAATATTGACAAAACATGGAGTGACCAACTATTCACCGCACATATACAAATGACAGGACTCGGTGACCTTCCCTTTAATGGTCAGGCTCGTAGAATCCTCAGTGTTATTGAGGAGTCCTGTCACATAAAACACTGTGAAGGACAGACGAATTGCATAAGATGAGAAAGGCCAAAATAGCAAGTCTGGAGATATTTGCTATAATTAACACATGTTTAACAGGGACCAGGGAAATCTGTAAGCGATATGTTGGTAGTACAGTTGTGAACAGTTTGGTTAATTAATGAAGAAAACCGTCTGAACAATCCTAAAACTCTGGGCATTACATCCATTTATGGGGGCATGACCCAGGGGCATTCTCCCTCTAAGCTGCACCTCCAGCCTATTTATTTTAAAACGGTCTTACTAAGTTGCTGAGGCTGTCTTTGAACCTGCAGTCCTCCTGTCTCAGCCTCACAAGTATTGGGATTACAGGCGTGCACACATGTGCCACCCCACCTGGCTTCCTGTGTTTTTTGTGGCTTGCTTATTAAGACCAGATGGTCTAGATGAGGAGTAAACACCTTGGGGATGCAGGGGACGGGCATTATGAAGTTGGGGGATTTAGATAAAACAGATGACCCTAAAAACATAACGAGTGGGCAGACTAAAGAATGACGAATGGGAGAAGGGAAGGATATTGAATTCATCTTAGCACAACGATATCATCCTTTGAAGAATAATCCAAAACACATTCCAGACATTAATTGTGAAATTCCTGAAAAATGTGGGTGTGTTTCCCATCTCCCAGCACTGGTGCTGGCAGGGGGGTGCGGGTGCAGCTTTGGCATGTGAGTGCAATGGAGTAGGAGCTGGTGAAGCCAATGCAAGGTAAGTAGGTCTGGGGGAGCAGGTGCCTGTAACACTGTGTTCCCTATGGCATATTTTGTATCAGAATTTTGGAGACACACCAGTAAAGCTCATTTAATTATTTGAGGAAGAAAATGGTAGACTAGCCAAACATGCATGAACAACACATCGAAAGCCTGCCTTTTAGAGGTCTCATTTCCCAAAGCTGCATTTTCAAAGATTTGATTTGCTTTTGCATAGAAGTCAATCACTCATTCATTGATTTTTTTTTTTTTCAACTCTGTACAAGGCCCGTCTGCTGGGGCATTGGGGCAGCTGTGGAGCCTGGGGACCTCTCAGAAGTAGTCTTTACTCTTTGCTCAAGAAAAAACAATAAGACAGCAAAGACTGAAAAAAGTCAACATCATCATATAAGTTCCAGCCAAGTAGAAGTGATTCTGCAAGTCTGTGATTAATTGGCAAGTGAAGGATGTGGATAAGATTTGTTCTGAGGGCCCTTTAAAGGATAAGAGGGGATCACTTCAGGCACTGGTGGCAAAGTGAAGAAGGGGATTTGAGTTTGAATGAGGTTTTAAAGTATGAGTAGGAGCTCTATTTTGGTGGGAAAGGGGATCCTACCATTTTTTCCTGGATCCTGTGCAGTACAGAGTTTCCCTATTCTGGGTATCTGAAAATGAGGCTGCATTCTTACTGCTTTGCCAGTTGTGATTCAGAGCAGCAATTGTCCTTTAGAGAGTGGTTTTCTCTCTGTGGTTTGTGGCAGTAGGCGGGTGAGCATGGGCAGTGAACTGGGAGGTGTCCCTCATGGCTCACCTTCACCCACGCTGCTTGCCTTGGCCAGTTAGCCTGGTCAGATGGTTGAAAGCCTTTGCATAGGCAAAACCTCCCCAGTCTGATGGGCAGAGGAGTGCTTGCATAGACCTATATTTAAGAAAGCCCTCAAGGTGAACACTGAATTTTAAACATTCATTCTTTGTCCAAGTGGAAAAGAAATTCCCCCAAAGACCCTATTTTCCTTCCTTAGTTGCAAAATGAACATGTTTTGATTCCCTACTTCCCTCCTCCAACCCCGCTTTACTCCCCCATGAAATAGCCATATGTTGGTAGAAGAGTGTGATGGTTGAGAGCTTGGTTTCTGGACTGATATCTGCACTTTGCTTCTGTATCTCAGCTTTCTCGTCTGTATAGTGGGGTAAGTAATAGGATTGGTATAAGAACTCAGTGAATCCCTAGGAAGCACCAGAAACAATGACTGGCATGTGGAAAATGCTTTCTAACAGCAAGGCTGCTAACCAGTGTATGTAAAGCAATTTGACATGGGCTTATCCCCTTTTTCCATCTAGTCCTCCTCTTCCTGAGTCATTGTGAGTAGTTAAGGAGTTTGGGCTCTTCCAAAGGAAGCAAATTGTTACTGAATTCAAGTTCCCTCCCCTCCTATTGTACTCTAACACCACAAATGGTTGAATTAAACTTAAGGCCTCTGAAGCTGTTTGCTACCTCTCTTCCTAATGCCCATTTGTTATATCTTGTCTAAATAGCTTCTACAAAATTTGAATATTTTGTGTAAAATTTTGGGTCTTAACTTTTTGCATTATGTCATAGGAATTGTAAATTTTACCATTTTATTTATGGGCTAATATTTCACTTGAGGAAGGAGGAGGGACCTAAATTCACTATAATTTGTAGTGTACATTTTCCTTCACATTATATTCTGGAAGATTCGCTGCTTGCTCCTGCAGTGCTCACACTGGTGGGCACCCCAGGTTTGGGCCTGGCTTGAGGGAAGGAAACAGTTTCTACTGGTGCAGCTCCACGCATGGGGCCCCAATCCCACCTGCTGATGTGCTTGGGGCAAACTAGGAAAAACCAGAGGTTTAACCAGTCCATTCCTTTCCAGTTTAGCCATTTATTCTCTTTCTAGCTCAACCTGTCTCCCTGTTTCCCTGCCATCTTCTCTCCTACAAGTACTTACTGAGCTCCTGATAAGGGTCTGGTCTCTGTGCTATGAAATAGTGGTACCACTTTTGTTAAAACTGAGCTGAAATTTTAATATGTACACAATCACCTGGAGATCTTATTTAAAAATGCAGGTTCTTGGGCTGGGAGTGTAGTTCAGTGGTAGAATGCATGCCTAACATGGCCAAAGCCCGGATTGAGTCCTCCTTACCAAAACAAATAGCAGGTTCTGATTCAGTAGGCCTATGGGGAGCTTGTGATTCTGCATGTCTAACAAACTGCCAGGTGATGCCAGGGTTGCTGGTCCCAGGACCACACTTTCTGTAACAAAACGCTAGTATATGTAAAGCTTTTGTGGCACAGACGGTGCCATCTAGTTAGACCTGACAAATGTTACTTGCTATTATAATAATTATTTTTCAGCCAAAATAAATAAGGCAGGGTCTGTGATTTTACAGAGGTCATGGTCTAATGGTAGATAGGGAAAACTGAGACAATTCATTGCAGCCCAAGACAGTAAGCCCTGAGCTAGGAAAGTGCTGGACATGTCAGAAGCAAGTAAGAACCGCCCTAATCGGGACTCAGCCAGGGAAGATTTAGTTGGAGGTGCAGCAGCAAGCAAGACCTTTTTCTCATTCTGCTTGTTCAGGATGTTTTAGGAAAAAGAAAATGGGCCTTGTGGCTAGACAAACCTATGTTCAAACCTCAGCTCTGTTACTTTTGAGACCAAGCTTGCTTAGTATTTCTGGGCTTCAATTTTCTCATGTGAAAATGGAATATCAGTAGCTTTCTATCAAGTACTATTGTAGCGAGGATTAGAGACAATATATCTTATGTATGATTACATAGATGAGTGTGTATATATAAATATGTAATTATATGTATATATTTAATTGCTGGTACAGTTCTTGGGACCAGATAGATTTTTAGAAAATAATGTTAATTCTAATCCTCATCCTTGCTCATTTTCTTCTTTGTTGACTTTCTCTGTATATAAATTTAGAAATCTGGGCTGGGGATGTACCTCAGTACCTCAGTGCTTGCCTAGCATACACAAAGCTAATCTCCAGCACCAGATAGATCGATAGATAGATCAGTCAATCTACTGTGGACACACTCACACCTCTTCCGCACAACTCTATTTGGCAGAAGGCTCAGAGGGGGGATTCTGGTCTCAGATGTTTGTCCTAGAGAAAAGGACTGTGCAGTACTGAGAACAAGGGTTTCCTTGGTTTGATCCAGTGCAACCGTAATTCCCAGTCCCCTTGGAATTTTTGCAGAATATGAACATTTGCTTGATTCTGTGGTTTGAGTTCTTATTTCCAAAGAACTATTTTAAATTTATATCTTGTAAAAGGTGACATCTTAAGCTTGCTGGCATGTGGTTTCATGAAAGTGAGTACATACCTGTTGCTTTTCTCCATCCCAGACGTGCCATCCATCTTTCATGTGCAGAAGTAGTGCAGGTTTATGGTGGATTTGTCTTGTGGGGGTCTCTGGAGAGTCTTTGTGCTGCAGAGGAAGGCTTAGAAAAGGAAGAACACCTAGAATTACAATATCTGATGGTCTCTTCTCTTTGGTTCCTAAAGTAGATGTGGTCCCACATTACTGCTTATTCTGAACTATGACTCTTTTTGCCTGAAAATGAGTATCATTTTTATCCAGTAAATATAGGCTGAGGATTCCCAGTGTGTTTATATTGGCTACTGTGGAACAAGGAGAAAGCACTCGATGGAGACAAAATCCTTGAAATTAGTAGTTTATAACCGATTTTTCTTCTTGACAACCAAATCTTATTAAAATATAGTAGAAATTGGATTTTTCTCTAGACAGTCTTTTAGTATCTATCATTACATTGCCTCTTTTATCAAAAGTGCTGGTATTCAAACATGTAACCTATAAACAAAAAGAGAAGAACTTCAACAATAGTTTCAGGGTTTCTTCTAAGTATATGTTAGTCAAATCCAAAACTAACACCCTAATTTGAAATATCCTGAGAACATTTGTCTTAGGAATATTTAACAACAACAACAAAAAGTTGTGTTAATTATATTCTAGGATGTTGTCATTTTGCATTTCTGGTTCCTGAGAATTTGAAGCAGCCTACTCTTTGGAAATTTTAGCTAAGCCC
Source organism: Glis glis (assembly GCA_004027185.1). Lineage (NCBI taxonomy): Eukaryota > Metazoa > Chordata > Mammalia > Rodentia > Gliridae > Glis > Glis glis. The sequence goes on from PVJS01024164.1 coordinate 10,617, forward strand.
TCTGTAACCAGCTACTCTGGGTATGACGAGGTTAAAAAAAAAAAGATATAAGCCATAGTAACTAGAGACTGTGCCTGTCTTATTTAGCATTTCAAAACAAAAACCATAAACAAACATCTCAGATTCAAAACAGAAAGGAATTTCTGGCAGGGCAGGATGAAACCAGAGCCCGCAGAGTCCTGGTCTACAGAGGTAACTTATTTAGCTTCTTATCCAAAGGCCACAAGCAAAACGGTTCACAGCTGTGAGAAAACAAAAGGCATGTCAGCGTTGCAGAGTTGTGATACCTCTTTTTACGACAACGAAAGACCTGCCAAAATAAGGCAGAGCTGCCTGGAGGATGTTCGACCTGAACTAGACTTTATTAAGAATTAGTTGAACCCCTGCAGACCTGACAGCATGTGAGCAATCTTGCAAGTGAGCCTTGTGGGCTCAGTCCCCCCAGAATGTGTTTATAGTTGTACAGAGATGGGTATTGAAAACCTTGCCTTACCTAGTTGGGCGATTTGCGTTCTTTCTTTAAGGTATGGGCATGTACAGTCTTGAGCGAGGAAAAGGATGGATTTTAGTCAGTTTTATCTGGGAAATCAAAGAAGAAGGATTTCTAAATGGCTTGAGAAAGAATTGGGTATGCTGGGTGGTTTTCAAAAAAACTGAGTTCTTATGTGTCAGACAATTTAGGGAAACATTACTACTATCTGTGACGTAAAAATGAAATACCAAATAAATTTCCATATTTTAATCAAAAGAGTGTGAATGGATTTGTTTATGTCCTAACTTGTTTCAAAAAGGATTTGAGGCTGCTCAGAAAGGTAAATATCACCAAATTCTATTCCAGAGTAGCATGATAAAGAAGAAACAAAAAATTTGCTCCCACTTCTATTTTTTTTGCAGTGCTGGGAACTGATCCCAGGGCCTCGCACATGCTAGGCAAGTGCTCTACCACTAAGCTACCTTCTCAGTCCTCACTCCTGCTTCTGGGTCTCCCTCCTTCCCCTCATGGCTTAGTGTCTTAAACTCCCTCAAATTTCTCAGTTTCACTCTGTCTTGGTTTGTTGGAAGGGAATCAAAGAATTACCTACCTGAAGGCAGGGGAGCTGAATGGGATGGTATCTTAGGGCCCTCCTTTGTTTTTATGACCTAGAAGTGCTGGGCAGGAGTCAAATATTACCTTGTGTTTGCAGAGCCAGGGAAGGAAAAGTGGGGGTGTCGACCTGACCCTTTGCCAGGTGCTGTAAATGGCAGGGCTTAGAGGAAAATCCCAAGAGTTCTGCCATAGTTGTGTTTATTGGGAGGCAGTGGAGACTGCAAGATATGGTTACTGGTAAGTTAGTGACATCTTTTAAATGCCTGCAACCTGGCAGCTGTATTAACTCTGGCCTAGCCTGGATTCAAGGTAGACTTTAGGCCTCTCTTCTGTGTCTGAGCTGCCTGCAGCCTTCATTCTTTCTCCATTTTCTCATTCACTCCATTAATTATTATCGTTATGAGGTAGGTAGGTGACACACTGCAAAGGGAGAAGCTTGAGCAAAGACAGGCCGAAGCTTGCCCAAGTTCACATGCTCGTTTCTGCCTCTGACACTAGGAGAGAGTTGAGTAATTGCCATTCTTCCTAACACTGCAGGCAGCAGCCAAATTCTCTGCATTCTTTTACCTTTGCTGCTGTTTTCACTTGCCAGGGAGTTTCCTGAAGAAGCTGACTGAATTTAAAGAAACATAACAGTAGTAGTGCATGACAAGGGCACTCACGGGTGGGAATCACTGACCAAAAGTCTCCCTGGGCTCCTCAAGTTGGGAGAATGAACTGATTAGTCCCTGTGGGGGTCATGCTGCTGGCTGCACCTGCTCCTTCACCTCAGTGCTTAGCTCAGCCACCGACCAGGACCAGGAAGCTTTTGGCCTGTGTGTGAGACAGCGACTTTCAAGTACAGGCCAGCTTTGAAGCATGGAAAGTTGTCTCTGGGGTCTGGAAACTTCACCCTTCCTTTGCACGTTGTTCAGCTGCAGGGTGTGGAGGGAGGCTAGGTGGTATGGAACCTGTGGCCCTGAAACTTGGTGTAATACGTATTCTGAAGAATGTGGTCAGCTCAGCACAGCCTCCAGCTTCTACCACCAATCAACTTGCTCTGCCTTGTGGGTATTACATTTTTGCCAAGAGCAGCCTTCCAGAATGTGGCGCTGGTTAATTCCATAGGGGCATTTGTTTGTTAATAAGTCTGCTGAATGCTAAATACTCCATTTGGGAGTATGTGACATGAGAAAACTCAGCAGCTAATTACTATGTAGCTCTCCTCCATGACTCTCACTTTCAATCAGTTCCTAAGCCATCAGTCCCTAGCTGTGTGAACTTAATTTTTAGTTTTCTGTAATAGTTTGTTTTACTCCAGTCTATAAACTTAAAAGTTTACTAATACCTGGTAAACATTTCATATTGTGGCTTGTTCTGTCTTTTCTTTTTCTTTACTCTCTCTCTCTCTCTCTCTTTTTGAAAGATGATTATCAAAAGTTAAATCCTGTTCCGGATCTTATGTCTCTTCCAGGCTAGATTTCTGGATAGCTAATAAATAGTAGTGGCCATTTGAAATGACTATTGAGGAGTAGGTGGTGTTAATTTACTAACCTGAGCTTTTGCCCGAGATAGGTTCTCTTGTATTCTTCTCTAGTATATAAGTAGGTCTTTATTTGCTTTTCTTCTTGCTTGGTTGGCACATATTAGCCTAAGAACTTTGAGAGTCTGAATGGCTGGGTCCTGGCACTAATGCCATGGAAGCAGCCAGATTTGCTGTGTGCCTTCCCTGCAATGGGAGTTTGTGCTAAGAGGTCAGTTACATACCTCCCTCGCTCATGTCTTTGAGCTGTGGATCTGTCCTCCTCAAGCAGATCCCTGCCAGGACCCACTATGAGCTGGATCTCAAGTGCCCTGAAAGCTTTGGAAAGATGCTTCCAGCAGTCTTTCCATTTGCTGCCTCCACGTTCTTCCCAGGATGGCTGCAGGCAGCTAGCTCTCCAGCTATTAACAGAGTTGGTGCCAAGTGTCCTATCCTCCACGAGGGCCCCTTCCAGTAATGATTTCTGCACTAGTAGCGAAAAGATTTTGCAGAAATGCTGGGAGGAGGGAAGCATTGGCTAGCACATCAGATTCATTTGATGCTGAGGGATGTGATAATATGAGTCAGAAAGTGATAAAAGTTCCTGAAACAAGGATCTTTACAAGGTAGTGGTAGACTTGCCAGCCTAAAAAACAATGTGCCCAGGACAATAAAATATTTCCCTAGCATCAGCAATTGGGCCCCTGAGTGGTTGAGTAACAGTGTCTTTGAGAGATAGGAAGCTACCATAATTCCTTCTTTCAGTATGTAGTTAACTTTGTGCCTTTGGGTGTAGGGTGCCTGTGTGTATGTTCTCAGTCGCTGAGGGCATAACACAAAGAATACTCCGCAGTGTGCTACCAGAGTACTGAAAACTCACCAGCTTGAGGCAAACCGAAAATGACTTCTTACTAGAGATTGTGCATTGTTTTATTTATTATATTTGGAAAAAAAAGTTCTAATTAAAGCGCTTCGGCTTTGAAGCTGCTGTGTAGTTAATTGGAATATCTTTAGGTAGGCAAGTAGAGCTCAGGAATATTACTGACATTTCATTTCTTGGTGATTGGGACAGAGTTTTATTATCTTTATGGTAGTGTAGGATGATTTATAGCAGGCTATCATTAAACATAGGGTTTTTCTTACCATACGTAGGAATTTTAGATGTGATAGCAGAAAGAAAAAGCAAAAACTTAAAGTGAGAAATGGAAGGCATCTGTAGGGAAATAAGCAAAATAAAAGAAGCCAAAGGTGTTTTTTGTTGGAAGGAGACCAAATTATTTTCAAAGACTATGCTGGGAAAAGGTGAGCAACCAAGTTTATTGACTATCTATTCAGGAAATTATATTAGATGCTTTGGAAAGAGAAAGGAAAAAGAAAAGACTGCCAAAAGAGGGCTGGAAAACTTGAGGGAGATAAAGTATTTACATGCTTTAATAACGTAAAACATGTCCAAAAGAAATACATAATTGCAGCTGCATTTGGCACTGAAAATAGTCCATGTATTATGTTTTTTAAATTGTGTGTGAATGTCAGCATATGTCCTTGAGTCAGAAATGCTCAGATGATATTTCTTGAGAGAATGGAAATGTAGAAGGTATTCGGAGCTAAAAAGAGAAAGAAGGCATAAAGAATGGTTACTAGTAAAGGAGGAGGAGTAAACTTTTTTTTCTTTAGAGGAGACATATTTCATATGCATAATTCTATTTCTAACCTTACTCTAATAAACATTTAACTACCCATAGGGCTATAGTAATTTGCATGTTATTACTAAAAGCCCATAGGAAAGGAAAAATTAGATTCCTAAATTAAAGACCTGATTCTCTTGCTCCTAAAGTTTAGGTTTTCCAACCTTATTTCAAGTTTGTCTTGGACAAAGACTGTTGGAGAACTTGGAGACTCAAGAAGTATGGGCAAAACATGTCTCCTAATGTCTAGCACTACCCCAGGTTTGGAGGCCAGGCCGGCCACTGATACTGAGTGCGGTGTCAGCTTTCAGATTCCCCAAAGTTGTCTTCACATCCTTTAAAATGTGTTCTCATCCTTTCAGCCCTGCACTTGGAGCTGCTTCCTTTGTGAAACCTCCTGCCCCGCCCAGGACCTGCAATGCCATCCCCCAGTGCCCATAAATAGCACTTTCTCCTTCCCTCCTTGCAGTGCTGCTTTTCACACTGTGTTAGAGTTCACATTTCTGTCTCTGCCTCCATGCGATCCACTCGATTGCCAGGAGTGTGTGTTATTCTAGTGCTTGGCACGCAGGAAGAACTCAATGAGCGTTTGTTGACTAAATCTAGACTCAAGGTCATCCAAGATATTATACAAAAACTTTTCCATCTGAACTGCTTGGTTTGTGTTGTGGAAACCGAAACAAACGGCACTACCTGTTGAGAGAATCCCAGTGAGAAATCGTTGCCCAAGGAAGCTCACACTGGTCAGCGGCTTCCCTCCCAGGCAGTCTTAACATTTTTCTCAATTCTTCCAAGATCAGTTAGTTTCAACTGTATTTATTTTGGCAAATATTAATATAATATATAAAAATTATATATAAAAGTATATGGAAAGTAGCTTTTACTTGTGAGGACTTTTCTTCTTGCTCGTCTTTCATAAAGGTGTCCTCTTTCATTCACACCCCCTCATCCACTCCTAAGAATTTTCCTGTGGGTGGATGGTGGTAACTTCCTCCTTATTGCCGGGGATCTGGTGCTCTGAGCAGTTGTGGCAAACAGCTGCTGGCAAACAATAACTGATAAGTGGTTATGAATCGCCTTACACACGCACTTCAGATGAGCTTCAGTGTGAATACTGGGTGATAGTAAAACAGACTTGGCGGTTATTCTCAGCACATCCAGGATGGTGTCTTAAAGATGGATGTTATTGAGTCGGGAGGGAGTGTGGTCCAGCCAGCGTGCTGAATGTTCAGCCTGAGTGTTAAGTGCAGGGAGTGATGCAACCTCTTTGCTGCTCCAGATCTCCAGTGTCCTCAGGAATTCAACTGTGCTGCTTCCTTGCGGAAGGAAGGAGACCCTAAGGCAACAACGCGAGGGAGGAAGTGTGTGGCTGCGAAGAATAAGAGTGCCTCACAATGGTTTGAACAGGATGTCCACAGGAATGCAATATAAGGAGTTTAGGAAAGCAGAGTCCCATTTGGGTTTACTCCAAACCCTATAACTTCAGGGACTCAGGAATTTTTGATGACTAGTGGCCGGAGCCCCAATTTGTCGTATTTAGCAGTACTGAGTTGTTTTTCCTTCACCACGAGTCATGAACTCGTGGTTTCTTTGTTTTTCTAAAGGTCTTAAAGCGATTTACAAATTAAGACAATATGACATGAGACACTTCCGGATACAATGGCAAACCAGACCTTTGGGTCATGCATCCAGCACTAAGTTTTTCAGCTGCTAAAGAAGAAAGATACAGTCACGGGCACATACAGAATGATCCCAGGCTTAAGCTCTGAGGCCTGTGCTGTTTTATTGTTTAGGTGACTGTGCCCTGACCCCGTTTTCTTGGGGAGGTTTAGTGTCGGCGTCTCTTCTGCAGCATCGCCTCACCTTCCCCAATGCGTAATGTTCGTGTCATTGTTGGTGGCTTTCTCAGCTATCCACTTTAGATCCTTTTATTGATCACCACCAGTTAGAAAAGGTTTGGGAAAGGGAAGGAGGGGAAGCTGGGATGGATGGCCAAGTAAACTTAGAGCTACAGCATTCTGCTTGTTCCTAATGCTTATGAGTTGGCAATAAAAAGTGAGGATTTCTAAGCATGGCTGCTTTTTTGAAGGCCCACTGATGAATTTCTTATAACTTTTTTTTTGGGGGGGGTAGTACTAGGAATTGAACCCAGAGGTGTTTTACCTCTGAGCTACACCACAGCCCTTTTTATTTTTTATTTTATTTTTTAAAATTTTGCCGGGCGTGGTGGCGCACGCTTGTAATCCCAGTACTTTGGGAGGCGGAGACCGGAGGATCCGGGTTCGCGGCCAACCTCAGCGCGCATGCGCGTGCGCGATCTCTCTCTCTCTCTCTCTCTCTCTCTCTCTCTTTCTCTCCTTAGTGAGGCCCTCCGCAACTTCGTGACACCCGGTTTCAAAAATAAAGCATAAAAAAAATAGGGCCGGGGGCGTAGCGCGGAGGTAGAACGCCCCTGCGTTCAATCCCCAGTACCTCAAAAAAAATTTTTTTTTTGAAACAGGGTCTTGCTAAGTTACCGTGCACTGGCCTCAAACGTGTGATCCTCCTATCACAGCCTCCCAAGTACTGGGATTACAGGTGTGTGTCTTTGCACCAAGCTCTATAACTCTTTTAAAAATAGCATTTTTTTTTACTTTTATGTGGTTTCATTATTGTTAAAAGTTGAAAAGTCAGCTCCTGAACCTCAGACTCAGGTCTGTTCCCCTTCAAATGTTACCTTCTTTAAACATCAGTAGAAGGATCATTTGACTTGGTGGCACATACTGTCCAAGTGAAGAGGCCCGTGTTTCTCAAACCAGTGATTCCATAGCTAATTTAAGGGGTAGGTGAAGGACCCCAGGCTGTTTTTGCTACTGGCATAGCACACTTCTCAGACTTCAGCAAAGCAATGAATGGAGGCGGAGGACTGGGAAGCACACTTGAAGGGGAGGGCGTGCCCATCAGACTGTAAGCCAAGGTAAACAGTCCTTGTAACTGAAACATAGACTTCCTGGAAGGAGAGAACCAGAGAAGTGGGTGTGAAGTGCAACCAACAAGGACCATTCTCAGCCACTCTGATAGCTAAGTTGCCCAAGTCCTGAAGAGAACCTCTTGTAGCTATTTGGAGGAAACCAGTTGCTTATCATGCCTGCAGCTGGATCCAGAGATGGTACTTGGGAAGAAAAGGTCGTGTTGGGATAGAGAAAGCAAACAGATGGGGTTTTTTGAGGGGTACACCTGAAGTCATCAGTGACTCCCGATGGAGCCTCGCAGAGGAGCCAGTGGACTGGGAGAATGGTGGTGGGAAGGTGTCCCTGGGTCTTTGTGTGTGGAAACATGGGCATTCTGTTGCTCCTGTTACAGTGGAAAAGTTTGTTCTTACAAATTTGTCCTTACAGTGGACAACTGTGCATGTGTTGCGGATTCTGTGATGTGTGCATGCATCCATATGTGCAGTCTGCACACATTGACGCATTTCCAAAAGATTCCTCACAGGGTTGTATCTTTGTCCTGACAGCCTCTTTCTGTCCATTCTTCTGTGATGATAGTAGGTCCTCCCCCTCCCCCTTTCATTAGAGCTGTTAAGTTCTGTGATAGAAAAAAAATCTGCCTAACTCTGACCGTCATTAATTAACGTGTAGTGATAAATTCATGTAGACTGTCTCCTTTGTGGCGCACACAAAGCTGCGTGTATCTTTTTCCCATGTCTTCTCTTTTGCAGATACTGCAGTGCTCATCAGATTTGTAGTTGCTGATGTCCTGCCCAGGCCAAGTGTCCAGAAAGGTTGACCATCAAAAAGAATCGATACAGAAATTCCTTACAACTTTTCATACTCAAAGATTTTTTGAACATCTTATTTCCCATCACTGTGTGCTGGGGCCAAGTAGTGGGTCCATTGCCATTTTTTTTTTAAAAAAAGCTAACTATAAAGGCAGCATAACTTTACTAGAAAGTTTGGAAAAGAGAGAAGAAAAACAATTATCCAAAATGATCTGTTTCAGATACAAAATCCAGCTTGATATTTTTGTATGTGTTCCTGTGTATTCTTCTTCTGTATACATCCTTTAAAAACATGCATCTTGCATCCTGCTTCTTTCTAGTTAACACATCAAGTGTGCTTTTCTGTGTTGCTACATGGTCTCCACTATAACTTAAGCTGAATAATCAGATGCACTGACTGTATCTTTCCGCTTCATTTCCTTTCCCTCTTTCCTTTCTGGGCTATATAAAAAGCAAGGGGGGGGTCATTCCAGGTGATCTTAATAGAAAATTCTTAATGGAATTTTATTTTCCTGAGTGCCTAGACTCTCCATGCAGACAACTGTAATCGTATCATCTCCCCAAATGATTGACCGCTCACTACTTGCGTGTCTGATCGTTTGTATCAAGGCTGAGGGCCTGGCTGTGGCTCTAGTGTTTTGTGTTATATACTTGTACCACTAGTATTGCATTAACTCCAAGAGCATCAAAGCTCTGTAAAGTTAGTTAACTAATGATTTGTAGGCTTTGCACAAATAGCCAGCCAGCCTAGTGGGTAGAGACGCTTCAATTCTATTGTGTTTTTCTTCTTCTTCTTTTTTTTGGTAGCGTATTATAGGATTGCAAATGTTTATTTAGTATGAAAAATGAATATAATTAAGTCCTCAATAGGAGCTGGATATTAACTTCAAGATGAATTTGCAACCCTAATACTCTGCATATAACATATGTTCTTGTTACCAAGGATTTTGTCTGAGGATTTAAAACAATTTTCCATTTCTACCATTTTATAAATGAAAACTGGAGGCCTAGAAGTTATCCAGCAAGGCACATATAAAATGTACAAAAACTTAGATCCTTGTCAGGATTAATTTTGTTGAAATACTATCAGGAAAACAGACTTTTTTCCTTTGTATTACTATGACTTATCTAATTTTTTATAACTCATATACTGGCTTCATGTTGAAAAAGTATATGACATCTGTTGTAATATTTCAGACTCATTTCTGCAGTCTTTATTTAAAAATACAAATTCTTACTCAAAGCCATTTGCACAAACAGTATACAGAATGAAATCACCGAGCTTCAAATAAATATTATGCATACATCTTAAGTGATTTTGGATTATAAAAAGGAAGACAAAAGTTTTGATTATTTCTTTAACATTTACTATTTTTTTAAGTATTGGGAATTGAACACAGAGGCATTCTACCTCCGAGCTACACCCCCGGTCCTATTTTGTATTCTTTATTTTGAAACAGGGTCTCACTAAGTTGCTGAGGGCCTCACTAAGTAGCTGAGGCTGGCTGCGAACCTGCAATCCTCCTGTCTCAGCCTCCCAAGTACTGGAATTACAAGTGTGTGCCACCACGCCCGGCTAACATTTACTATTTCTTTTTTTTTTTTTCCAGTACTGAGGATTGAACCTAGGGGCATTCTACCTCCAAGCTACACCCCCAAACCTATTTTTTATTCTTTGTTTGTTTTTTGTTTTTTTATTTTGAAACAGGGCCTCACTAAGTAGCTGAGGCTGGCCGGGAACCTGCAGTCCTCCTGTGTCAGGCTCCCAAGTACTGGAATTACAAGCGTGCACCACCACGCCCAACTAACATTTACTGTTTCTGAATTATAAGTCTTTTAAAATATAATTCATGTATGCTATACCAACCAACATATTCAGTTCATAAAACACTGAATTTACTTGCCTGGTTGTTATTTGGTTTAGTACTGTTTAGACTTCAAGCCACAGAATACAGATTAGTGATGCTTATACTCAACTAGCATTTAACAGATTTTCTTTGTTTTTTTAAACAACTTATTGACTTAAAGGAGCACACTTTGTACTGGAAAAGTAATTTCAAGGTGAAATAACATCTAATTTAACAGCTTAACCTTGGATACTTGTGAAATTTTAGTTATAAGATGACAGCTAAAGTTAGTATGTAAAATTTAAAATGAAAGCACAAAGTTTAGTAAATATTTTTTACAATAGTGAACAAATGTTTGCCACCTACTACCACCACCACCATTGAAATATATGTGCTGAAATTGTGTTTCCAGGATGAATAAAGAGATGTGGGAAAGCTGACTGGGACTACAGCAAAAGGTTTGAAAAAGGAGAAAAAGGGGGCCTGGAACATCCCTAAGCTTTGGCCCAATGTGAGGTCTGTAGCTGCTGTTGTAATCAATTTATAAAATTTTAAAGGTGGGAATCTTTTTTTTTTTTTGTGGTACTGGGGATTGAACCCGGGGCGTTCTACCTCCGAGCTAGACCCCCAGCCCCTATTTTTTATTCTTTATTTTGAAACAGGGTCTCGCTAAGTTGGGGAGGGCCTCACTAAGTAGCTGAGGCTGGGCATGAACCCGGATCCTCTGGTCTCAGCCTCCTAAGTACTGAGATTATAAGCGTGCGCCACCACACCCGGCTAAAGGTGGGAATCTTTAATAGATTTTTTAAAATAGATTTTCTCTAATATCATATAGAGTTAATCTTTAATCAGTTGATCCTTATTTTCAACAAAACCTGCAAATGTTTTCTTTTCAAAGGTGTCTTAATAATGTGCTTATCCCTGTTCAAACCCAGTTTTTATAATGCAGTCAATTGGTGCCTTCCCTGTTCTGTGGTGGGTAGCGCAGCCTCTGTGAGCAGGGTGAGCGTGTGCGGAGGTGAATGTTTAAACAGGAGGTGAATGTTAATACAGTGTCGCTGGGCTGCCTTTCCTTGCTCAGAGCCCTGGAGCTTGGCCAGCTCGGAGGAGCGGGAGGAGGGTTCAGTTTTGAGAGCCCTGGGTTTATTTCTGGCTATTGGGATATGAGACTGTTGGAGAAGGCATAAATATAGGTTGAGCGAGGTTGGAGGTTCTGGCCGGGGATAAACACTGGATGGATTTTTTTTTTTAATGGACAGATTTGTTTATAGCTGCTTCACACTTTTACGTGACTCTTGGAGGTGGTGCTTCCAGGGGGCTGTTCAGGTTTGGGTTTCCTTTTGTGGGTGTCTCAGATGTCTCCTGCAGCCATTCTCTTTTCTGTATTTGTCCTCAAATACTCAACTTCCTAACCTGCTGTGAGAGTCAGTTTATCTTTTGAATAATGGACACCACGCTTCTTGGGAAGAGACAGTTATGTGAGTACTACAGGCAGATAGCATTTGAAGGACCAGGGAGTGAGTTCTTGGCTCTGTGTACCTGTGCCTCACTATCTCCAGGACAGAGCGCACCAGCGAGGGCTGCATTTCCTGAGCCCTGCCTTCTGCTTCTCCATGGGCCAGTCACTGGCTTTTCCTGCGTAGGGTCTGAATTCCTTCCCACTCATGTGGTTCAGGAAGGTCCACATGCAACAGTTGTCCTTTGTCGACCCTGCACACAGGTGCTTTCTGCTCTTAGGAACTTGGGGACACTGCCCAGTCAGCGACCGACTGCAGCTCTCCTCTTCACGGGGCACTTGTCTGCCTTCAGAGGTGGCACTGGCCTCATTCCCAGTGCTGGCCCTGTTGCCTGCGGCCCAGGCAGTGGATTCCCCCTAAGGGAATGTCCTTGGGGCATTTTACCCACCTGTACAACTAGCACATGTCTCCATTTGTCTGGGAGTGTTAGGGATACAGTCTTAAGAAAATCTGGCCAGAGAAAATGATTTCCTCAGGAAAAATCTAGATGTCAGATTCCTTAGGGAAAAATCATGTGTAATTGATGAGGTGGGTATTGAGCTCATATCAGTTCACAGCCCATCCTAGCAACTGGCCTGGGGCCTGGCCTGGCGCTTGATCCTGGCCAGGCTACTCAACCTGTGTTCACGGTTTCCATCTATAAAATAAGGATAATAATTGGCCGGGCGTGGTGGCGCACGCTTGTAATCCCAGTACTTTGGGAGGCGGAGACCGGAGGATCCAGGTTCGCGGCCAGCCTCAGCTCTCTCTCTCTCTCCCCGTTTCTCTCTCTCTCTCTCTCTCTCCTTAGTGAGGCCCTCCACAACTTTGTGAGACCCGGTTTCAAAATAAAGTATAAAAAATAGGGCCGGGGGTGTAGTGCGGAGGTAGAACGCCCCTGGGTTCAATCCCCGGTACTGCAAAAAAAAAAAAAAAATAAGGATAATAATTGTATTTTCTCATTTGGGTTGTTATGAGAAATGAGTTAACTCGTTCATGTAATTAGAGCAGAGGTGTGCATTATTGTACGTAGTCAGCATGCAGTAAATGGTTAGTTGTCATTGTATCTTTGTACCTTAGCGTCAAACACTGTGGTTTATATATGATGGGTACTTGTTAAACATTTTGTTAAGTGTTAGATTCAGAAAGTGCCATCTAATTGCTTCTGCTGTAGTTGCATACTCTGCAGTTTTATTTTAGCCCCTACAAGAGTGCCGTCTGCCCGCTGTGGATTCCTGCTCCTGGAAGGTGTATGCAGACTTTCCTGAACAGAACACTGAGACATTTTCTTATGAAGGGTGGGCTATATGGGGGAGAGGGAGAGTTAAAATTTTAGTTAATTTCTGATGATCTGCCACACAGAAAGCGTATTCTCTCACTGTTGTCTGGGTCTTAGTATCAAAAGAAGTGTTCTGTGTTGAATGCTTGCTTAAGAGGAAGGAAGTAATAATTGGTCAGGGATTCTACATTTTTTTGAAACAATAAAAGCAATTGCTTAGAATGAGATGAATCTCTGTCAAGGTTATCTTTTTGTAGGATTGTATTCACTATCTTACCCATAAGATTAGTTTTTGCTCTCAAACTTTGCTTATAGAGATGTATTAAAAGCAATGATTGGTTTTGAAAAGGGGGAAAAGACAGACATTTAGTTGAAGTGTAGTTGATGGGCTTCAACCACTTGCGGATGTTTTCTCCACGGTCTACCATCTTAGAGGCGAAACCTGGTGAACAGACGCTTCATAGGACTTGAACACAGGAATGAGAGTCCTACGTGGGCTTCTGTTCACTCACTCATCTCCCCAATCCTCCCAGCACCATTTCCCTCTCCTTCCCTCCCAAAGTTCCTTCCCGTCAGTCCAGCCATGTTCTGTGCTCCCATCCTCCTCTGTCAGAGGACTTGCCCGTTTTGGGAGGGAGTGGATCTGAGACCAGACCGAAGTCTGCTTATTCACCTGTTCATTCTACAACTTGTTCCCAAACTCTTCATTCGTCCCCAGCTTCGTGTCTCGGGTCCAGCTGAGTGGAACTCTGAGGGATTCGGCCCTGAACTCCGTGCTCTGTTGTTCCCAGGGGTCCAGGTGGGGTTAGGGTTGTTGGTTTCCTTTATGCTGCAGGCCTTAGCCCTGGAGGGTGATCTTGATGGAATGTATGTGGTGGAGCCTAATTTCCTAAGCCTTGGGCCCTGCTGGCCGGCAAGCTGAGAGATCTAGAGGCCAGTTCCTCTAGAACTGTGGATTTGAGCCCAGACTTTGCAGAGTTAAATCCCAGAGGACACAGAGATAAAAGAAGGACCAGGAAAATCCAGGAGACACTGATATCTGAGGGCAAAGAAATACAATATTGCAAGAGGAGACTTGCTTTAGGAGGTTAAAGAAGTTTGGATAGCTTCTGAGTGGAAGTGGCATTCTATTTGTTAGTAAAAATACACCAGCCTTTGAAAATGACAGGTCAGAGGACTGTTCCTACACCAGGAATCAGAGAACTAGGGAGTTGGAAGGTTTCTCCAGGGTAGCCTTCTCATTTTACAGATGAAGGAACTGAGACTCCTAGAAGTCCATCACCTTTTATTATTTTAACAATTTCTCCCACCTCTGTGGTGATGGTCTCGTCTTCCCTGCACACCCAGGCAGGTTGAGGAGCTCCCTCTTGCCCACTCTGGAAAGACTCTGCCCCTTGACTTTGTCCCAGAATGCGGAGCACAGTGGGCCAGGTCATCTGCTGAGCTGTTCTCTGGGCTGCCTGCCCCGCCCCTGCCCCCTGCAGGAATCCGGAGCCCTCCCCTGGTGGTGTGAAGCCGCTGGAATGTGGCACTCTGACCCCTGGCAGTCCAGTGTCCTGGAAGGACCTGGCCTGGGAAACAGGAAAGACTGGGGAGAGGGAAGGCGTGCCCTGTGGCCTTAGGGTGGGATGGAGAGAAAGGAAGTGCGGGGCAGTGTGACCCCTCAAGTAGCCCAGTAGCTCCCACATAGTGGAGACCAGACTGGCAGACAGGAGCAGGCAGGTTTCCTCAGGCCTTGCCCGTGGCAGGGCACAGTGGGCAGAGCTGGGCACAAGCAGGTGAGCTGCCCCAGCAGTGGGGGTGGAAGGAAAGGATTTGAGGGGAGGAGGGAGGCGCAGATGAGAATGGAGAGGAAATTGTAGTGGATGATGAAGGGAGAGGAGGAATGTCCAGTGACTATACAGATTAGACACATTTCTCATTTTAGAAACCAAATAGAAGGTAGAAAACGGCCATTTTAAAGAAGCTTCACCCCATATTCATTTTAGAGCAGAGCAGACCCCATTTGGAGACCCCAGTGTCTGTCAGGCTCAGTCTTGGCAGACAGTATTGGGTTGGTGAAGAGGATGGATGCATTCCATTGAAGGTCAGTAGGTACTTACCTGTCCTTTCTGTTTTCTGTTTCTTACCTGTCACTGAGGGCCCCCCTGGACCACACTGGGGTCAGTTTAGGATAAGCCTCAAGGTGATGATGTTCCCTTCAAATCCTTGCTCCTTTCCCTCCAGGACAGGGACCCTTGTGTCCTTCACTTCTTCCCAGTTGAAGCCTCTTGTAGAACCAGGATGCAGAGCAAGAGCTTGGACCTGCCCCACGCAAACTCTTCTGGAACCATGAGCAGATCATACTGCTGCCAAATTGTGTGCAAGGTTTGCCAGGATGGCAAGCCAGCTCTTTGTTAGAGATACTTAAAATTAAATTCTATGCCTTTGGGGAAGGAATAGAAGCTATAGGCTGTCTGTTTCTGAAACACTTGTGTAAGAGGACAGACATCCTAACTGCTGCCATGCCTACAGGGGTTGGGTTTCCTCTGCAGCTAGAGTCTCTGTGCTGAGAAAATGAACTCCTCCCAAGCTCAGGGTTGTCTTCGAATGGTACTTACTGCTGTGTGGTCATGCCACATTTGTCTGAAGTCAGGGTGCTAATCTCTCATCCTTTGTTTTCACAGGGCCTTAGATAAAGCCCTGGGAGTAGTGGCCCTGATAGAAATGTCTTGGTTACTGGTTTGTGAATTGGGTCTACAAACCAGGCATGTCCCCCCCTTCCTCTACCTGGTTGATACCAAAAGCTACCAGGTGAGGCCCAGGGCATTTACCAGTCAGTTGCAGCAGCTAAGCAGGCCAGTGTTCCTCTACTTACGGTGTGCGTCTTCTGGTCTGCCTCGAGAATTTATCATTCTTCTATAAATTTGGAAGTTCAGAACAGCCAAATTATTAGAAGTGCTTATATATGTTTAAAGCTATATATTGCTGTATGTCTTAGTCTTTTGGAAATCAGTGATCCTTAATTGGATTTGGATTCAATTATATCATCGTCCTTTGGGGATTTTATTAATTTTGTAATTTGTAATTCTTTTTTTTTTTTTGTACTAGGGATTGAACCCAGAGGCATTCTACCTCTAGCCCCCCCCCCCTTTTTTTAATTTTGAAACAGGGTCTCACTAAGTTGCTGAGGGCCTCGCTAAGTTGCTGAGGCTTGCCTCAAACCTGTGATCCTACATTCTCAACCTCCCAAGTACTGGGAGTGTGTACCACCATGCCTTTTTATACCCTGAAAACTATTAATTCTTGAAACTTGTACTGAACCTAATAAAATAGTATATTTTAACCTTCCATATGGTTAGGGAAGATGTATTTCCACAAGTTATGAGTTTTATCATTTGAACAATTTTCCCATGATTTCTTTCATACTGCGTAGACCAACTTTAAATAGAATAGCATTGCAGAACCATGGCCTTGGAAAACCCACCTACCTAATGTATGTGGGTATGCATATTGCTGCAACATGTGAAAGAAAGACTGAGTGAATCACATTTTATTTATATTTCCTTTATGCAGCAAGTTCGTTATTCTCTGTGTGTCTGTGTTTATGCATGTGTGTGCTCCAATCCGAAATATAGAAATGTATAAACTTCTTTCTTTGATGATGAATGTTTTAAAAAATCTGAATGTTATCTCTTTCCTAGTCCCACAAGGCCTAAGCTACTATCAAGTTTGTTCATTTATTTATTTATTTTGTGACACGGGGGATAGAACCTAGGGGCATTCTACCTCCGAGCTACACTTCCAGCCCTCTTTTATTTTTATTTTGAAACCGGGTCTCACTAGGTTAATGAGAGTCTCACTATTTGCTGAGGCTGTCCTTGAACCTGCAATCATGTCTCAGCCTCCCAAATATTGGGTTTACAAGTGTGCGCCACCACCTCCAGCTTCAAGTTTATTTTTTGCATCTCATTCTGAGGAGATATTAAATATGAATGTGTAAGGAGGGAAGAAGTTAAATAAACCCCTTAAATATATACAGAAGAATTTGACAGGTGCTTCTCTTCTTTCGATGTAGTATTCTTAATAGAGAATGTTACTGTGACAGCAATCACCTCCCCTGCCTCACCATGCCCCACTCCATTCAACAGTGGGTGTTGGGGCCCTTGGTGTGCCATCTATCCAGCTCAGCATGGAGGAGGGTTCATTGGCCCCAAGCAGCTCAGAATCCAGCCATAAACAAACAGCTGCAATGCCTATCTTGGAATAAGTGAAGGATTGTGGTGGGTATGTTGGAAATGAGAGGAGTGGGTGGGAGAAAATCAAGTAAACTTTGAAGAAAAGACATTTGAACTGGATGGGATAGCAGCAGCTTTCTAAGTGGGCAGGAGGAGAAAGAACATTCCTAAACAGGAAATGGAATTGGCAAAGGCTTATTGAAATAAAAATGCACCACTATTCAGGGAACTGATGGATTTGGTAAATATTTCTGGAGGACCTACTATGTGCTGAGTCCTGTTCTAGGTGCAGAAGATACAGGAATGGACAACACAAGCAGAAATCCCTACCAACCTGGAGCTTTCTGATAGAGACAAAAACAAAGCAAGGTAGTAAGTAAAGCATACTGCATGCCCAGAGGTTAGGGAGGAAAATAAGCAGAGGAAGGGGACTGCAGCGGTGGTGGCTGGTTTGTTCTCAATAAAATGGTCATGGAAAGTCTCTTCACGAAGTTGAGGTTGCTCCTAAACCTGAAGGAATGATGGGTGTGAGCTATGCACATACCTGGAGGAGGGTATTCCAAGTGAAGGGGACAAAGTGTGGAGGCCCTGAGTCTGCAGTGGCCTGGGAAGGGGCGAGGTGCTAGCTGTACAATGGGAAGTAACTGGTAGGTCAGCTGGGGCTGGACACAGGCCCTGTTTATCAGTGTGAGGGGTTGGACTTGACCCATAGACAGGAGAAAAGCCAGAAGAGATTTTTATATCTAGTTTTGCTATCAGTGAGACCCCCACACCGAGTACCCATTGACTTGGAGCCGGGTGTGTGTTGGGTTTAAAGGTTAGGGTACTACACAAAGGAAACTCAGGTTTTGTAAGAAATGTGCAAATATGTCTTTCAAACACTGTTAAGATTTAAAAATTTTTTTGTGTGTTGTTTATTTGTATGGTCTACTTCATATGCATTTTAGGGATTAAATCACTGCTGTGTAAATCATAGTGCTCCCAAGATATTAATATGTATTTCTTGACATAGCTTAGGGCAAGAGTCCTGCTTTTCATTGTTCCCTAGTCTACATTTGCTGCTTTCTGGAGAATATCAGGATGAATTTCAGGGACTTGATGCCTTTAAATGTGTCAGACAGGTCCTACATTGCTGAGGTTTCTTAACTGTCCAAAGTTGTCTCTCCGTTTCTCATTTGAGCATTATTGCCCACATAAACAGATAGTAATCAACTGGATCTTAATGATGTTTTAAGAATAAAGATTTGGGCATATGCATCAAACTTTTGCTTAGGATGAAAATGGATAACAGTAGGAAATTGTATACTGTGCACAAAATAGTGTTACTGGCAAATTGTGCTTTGTCAGGACCAGCTAGCATGAGATTCCTAGAGTGTATAGGCATAAATGAGATCAAACAGAGATAAACTTACTTCTCTCTCTTCTCTGTCTCTCTCTGA
>PVJS01024165.1:0-28927 GCA_004027185.1 Glis glis
CTGGGGATTTAACCCTGGACTTCACACATGCCAGATAAGCACTCTACTTCTGAGCTACACCCCCATCGCTGAGTTATATCCCTAGACCTTTGTTAAGTTGCCCAGGATGATCTCAAACCTATGATTCTCCTGCCTCAGCCTTCCAAGTTGCTTGGATTACAGGTGTGCAACAATATACCCAGCTAAACTGTACTCATTTCTTAAAAACAGTTATTCTCTCCATTGCTCAGGATAAATTCTACTGGTCTACATAGACTTAAATAGCTCTTTCCTAAGTCATATCCATTTTGCCTTCGAACACATCCAGTGAATTTTTTATTTGATATATTTTTCAGTTCTAAAATTTTTATTTCTTTTTTCTTTTTTAATGTTTATATTTCTCTGAAGTGAATTTCTGCCTTCCTATTTACTTAAAAAAAAAGTCCACCTTTACCTCATGGAATATGATTATAACTAGAAAGTTGTTGATAATTTCAACATTTTGGTCATCTTGGGTTGGCATTGAATGATTATCTCTTTCTTTGAGAATTGGTCAAAATATTTTTGACCAATATATTTTTTAAAAAATCTTAAGTGATTGGAGAATTGGTCAGACTTTCTTTCTTCTTTGTATCCCAAAATACATTTTTATTACAACCTGGTCATTTTTAATATTTATGCTTTGCTTTTCTAGTAAATGTTGATTTTCACTTGTTGGTTTCATTAGGGAATCAACCCCTTCAGGTTAAGACCACACGTTCTGTCTCACCGTCTTTAAGAGGTGGTTCTAATGTCAGGTCAGTCTCAAGAACTTTTGCTGTCCATTTGGTCGGGTTTGCCCTTCTCAAGAACCATTCGGGGATTACACCTGGGCCTTGGGCCATAGCTTATGTGGCAGTTTAGTTCCAAAGCCTTTGCAATGTTTTGGGGTTTTTTTGGGGGGGATGTCCCATGCACACAGCTGAATTTTTGACATAAACAGGGGACTCCCTTTTCCAGATTTCTCCTGTCTAAGATTTCTTCCATATTCTCCTTCTATCAGACAGCCCTTTTCCTGGCTCTTCTAGCCATAGAGTCAGGGCTCTCTCAGAGTTTTAACCTGACACCCTAGTCCTTAGTTTTGTACAACTGTGGACTGTGCTGGGGAAGAGGCAGCAAGAGAAAAAGAGGGGAAATGGAGACCTCCCCATGATCTTGGCATAATAACTAGTTCCTCTATCCAGGGAGTTGGATTTTGCCCGAGGATTTGGGGGAGCTGCTACTCTGGGTCTGGCCAAGGAAAAGACAGAAATGAGTTATTTCCCTGTTCCTCAGCTTGCAGGGGCCTTTCTTCTGGACCTGTGGCCAGACAGACAGGTTCTCACAGAGTTTTAGCTATTGCCGGTTACTAAGCTGTTTCTCTAATCTGTCAGCACTCAAGATAAAGGAGGAAAATAATATCCCAAACCAGAAAATTCAATGCCAACCTACTGGGCCTCTCAGCTTTGGCCTCCCTCCCAGGGATGTTTGGTCCCAGAGGGTTGAGTTCTAACCAGTGAGAGATGGGTGGCGGCACGCTTACTCCGGCTCAGGCAGCGCCGTATGTTCTCCATTGATCTGTTTATTGATTTTTGAAAGGTACATTAAGTTAAAACCTACTTATTTTTATTTCATTCAATTCATCAAACAAATGCAACTGCCAATCAATGTTTGGCTCCATCTGATAGCATCGGCATTACCATCAGCAGGAAAGGTCATGCCACAGGGAAACTGACAACTTCTACGAGTCCCAGGGACCTCGACCTAGGCTGCATGTCAGAATTAAGCAGGGGTTTTTAAAAATATCAATTCCCGGAGCACATTCCAGTGCTATGAGGTCAGAATTTCTGGGTGGGACTCCAACATCATTTTTGTTTTGTTTGGGTACTAGGGATTGAACCCAGCGTTATTCTACTTCCAAGCTACACCCCAGCCCTTTCTTGTTTTATTTTTTAATTTTGAGACAGGGTCTCACTAAATTGCTGAGTGTCTCACTAAGTTGCTGAGACTGGCCTCCAACCTTCAATCTTCCTGTCTCAACCTCCCAAGTACTAGGATTATACACGTGCATCACCATATTTGGCCAACATTAGTATTTTGAAGTCTCCCAGTGACTGATAAAGAGCAAAAGCTGAGAACCACTGAATTGGATGTAATGAAACGATGAAGTCTCCATGGTCCATCATGGTACCTATAACCGCTCAGGGTTCACGGTCCCAGATGGGAAGCTCTGGGCCAAGAGAATAAAGAGAAATTGGGTAAGGAATGGGAGCTTCATATTGCTGAAGGGTTGGCCACACAGCCTCTCCTCCACCCGCCCCCACCCCGCAAGCACCTGAGGCGCCTGGTGTGTGTGTAACAACACGCCACCTTTTGCCAGGTGTGGTGGTGCACACCTGTAATCCCAGTACTTGGGAGTCTGAGAAAGGAGGATTGTAGATTTGAAGCCAGTCCCAGCAATTTAGTGAGACCTTCAGCAACTTAGCGAGACCTTGTTTCAAAATATAAAATAAAAAGGGCTGGGGTGTAGTTCAGAGACAGAACATCTCTGTACCAAAATAAATAAATAAATAAACAAATAAAAAACAAAACCAAAAAACACCAAAGATACCACTTTATTTATTTATTTATTGACGGTACTGGGGATTGAAGGTACCCAGGGGCATTCTACCTCTGGGCTATACCCCCAACCCTATTTTTTATTCCTTATTTTGAAACAGGGTCTCACTCAGTTGCAGGGGGCCTCACTTAAGTAGCTGAGGCTGGCTGCGAACTTGGATCCTCCAGTCTCAGCCTCCCAAGTACTGGGATTACAAGCGTGCGCCACCACACCCAGCTTAAGATACTACCTTTTTAAAAATAACACATAATCCCTCAAAGACTTGTCTGACCCTGGTCTCTCATAGTAATCTATGCAGTCCCTCAGTGCCAGGACACATACACACACACACACACACACACACACACACACACACCGCTCTTTCCCTTGAACCCCGACATGCAGCTGAACTAAAGTAGAATATTCGAGGGATGAATAATAGTACACTCATCTTTTCCTTCTAGGAAATGCGCGCCGACAGGAAAGAGGCCGAGGAGCCGGTGCATTTGTGTCCCCCCAGGCCCCCATTCCAGCTGGAAGATCTGGGCTTCTGTGCACACACCTCGCATAGGAGCTAGCACCGTCATCCTGGGATCTGGAATCACAGGCCCCGGATGCCGAATTGTCCCACTCTCACGGCGCAGCTTTGCTCATGGGGTTCAGTCTCATGTAGACGGGATGGGAAAGCAGCTCAGGGCATGGAAAGGTGCCGGGTCGTTTCGCAAGGCTGACCATCCTAGGGTGACCCATGGATTTGACTCCCTGTGCCTCTGGGATCCTGCACAGCTGAGATCCCATTAGTTCCCAGGGACCCCTCCCAGGCTCAGCCACTAGGGGGCAGAACAGGGATTTTCCCAGGGGTGCACTGTGGGGTGGCCCATAGAAGTTACTGGGAAAGCACAGAACGGGGCTCACAGCAGCAGCTGCCCTGGCTAGAGCACACAGAGTCCTGGGGCTTGTTCAGGGATGCAGCCGGAGCCAGGAGAGGGTCTGGGACATGAGAGGCCAGGACCCACAGGAAACGCGGTCCCTCTAAGGCACCTGGCAGGGAAACCTACAGACCTCCTTCTCCTGCAGGGCTCTGCCCCATCCCCAACGAAGCCCCCCAAGGCGCCTGGCCTTGGTGATGGCCGAGACCTCACGGGGTCACCGGGTCCCGCATTCTCACCCCAGCCTTCCGCCTGGTCCCCGGCGTACTCTGTAACTGTCCCTGGGGCTCACACACCTACCCCCTCCATAGCATGAAGCAGCAGCTGGTCCCCTACGCGGGAAGCCTGCGGTGCCAGGTGAGAGAGGCTCAATGACAGCGGCCAAACGGGCGAGTGAAGCTCAAAACACTGAAGTTAACCTCCCCAAGTGACAAATTAGAGCATACGCCATCACTTTGTCAAAATTTTGGGGTTTTTTTTTTGTATTGGGGATTGAACCCAGGGCCATTCTACCTCCAAGTTACACCCGCAACCCTTTAATTTTTTTTTTTAATTTTGAAACAGGTCTCGTTAAGTTGCTGAGGGTCTGACTAAGTTGCTGAGGTTGGCCTCAAACCTGCAGTCCTAGTGTCTCAGCGTCCCAATGTTGGGATTACAGGCACGCACCACTGCACCCACCTTCAAATCTTCTGAATAAAAGCTCTCCCAAATGATTTCTTTAATTAACCAGTTTCTCCTGGCTTGTTTTAAATGATTTAGCTTTAATTATGCACATCTTTTTTTTTTTTTTACAAAATGTTCCCACTGTGGGAAGCAGGGAACTCTGGGATGCTGAGCAGGCTGTTGCAAAAGTGATGCAGGCGTGCATGGCTGGACCTCTGGACACCCCCCCCTACACACACACACACACACACACACACACACACACACAGGTTCCCCAACCCCAGGGAGATGCACCCAGCCCCAGGGGAGAGGCACCATGTCTCTGGCCAGGACAGAGGTGGCTCCGCCCTGTAGTACCCCAGCAGTCCACCAGGTGTCTCCAGAGCTGTCCTTACTGCTGGGCTCAGCAGCACCGCCCCCTCCTGGCTTGTATATACCTGTGGCCACCCCGCAGATTGATTTGGCGGTGAGCATTTCTCCCCAGTGCAAGTGTCTCTGGTCCTCCTTGGAGGATCCTTTGTCTCCTAAGTGACATCTTCTCTTAGAAAAGCCTGGTAAGAAAGGTAGGCATGGTGGCATGTGCTTGTAATCACAGTACTTGGGAGACTGAGATAGGAGGATCCCAGGTTTAAGGCCAGCCTCAGCAATTTGCTGAGATCCTGTTTCAAAATAAGAAATAAAAGAGGGTTGGGGGTGTAGCTCAGAGGTAGAACGACCTGGGTTCAATCCCCCAGAGAAGCTCATGTATTAGGCAATGCCGCCAGGTTTGGAGGCAGGACACGGCTGCAAGGAGTGGAGCCTAGGGGTATGACCAGGGACTATAAGTGTCCCCCTCTCTCTCTCTCTCTCTCTTCCCCCTTCCTGACCACCATGAGCTGAGGTGGACTCTTCCTCCCCCACCATGCCTCAAAGTCCTGCTGCTGAGCAGTTCCTTCCTTGGAGCTGGCTGATCATGGACTGACCTCTGAAATCGTGAGCCCTAAAACAAACCTTTCTTTGTCTAAGTTATGCTCATCAGGTATCTTGATCACAGCATTGAAGAAGGCGACTAAATCAGTCCCCATGGCTGCCACAGGCTTGGGGAGGGGCTCCAAAGTGACAATGGGAGCCCTTGGTTGGCCATATCCAGCCTGGGCTCCTTCTGTCCCCATCATGCCACCTCTGGCCTGCCGGGTCCCCACGAGTCCTTCACAGGCAGCACAGTCACTTGGGGGGCCGGGCCCACCCCAAGCAGGCCTGATTCAGCAGGTATGGGGTAGGGCTGAGAACGTGCCTTATTAACACGTGCCCAAATGTCATTGAAAACCACTGCTTTGAATGTGGAGCAGCACGCTGAGTTCTTGCTATGTGATGAGCGCAAAGGTCCCCTCCTCCCCCAGCAGCCACATGAGAGGAATCAATAATAAAAAGCCCATGATCACTTCCTGGAAAACATGGTTAAGTAGATGCCAGATGTGAGAGACCAGACTGCAGTCATCACAGCGCATGGCCAGGTCCCCGCCCACCCAGCACTCCGCCCACTGTAATTTAACATGACAGAGACCTGAGTGACAAAGGTCCCTTCCCCTGCCCTTCCAAAATCTGGGCAAACACACCCGACTGCCCTCCCCAGCTGTTTTTGAACCTATTTTTACACACCTGACGGCTATCTGCTCGTTTATTCTAATGATCCCTTAGTGGCAGTCCATCCAGTGGTCCCTGCTTCCACGGGGAGCCCACGCAACTCTGCGGCCTGGTGTGGGCTTCTGCCAGACCAAAGGAAGGACCGCGACAGCGCCAGGTGACAAGGCCTAGTGACCCACACTCCATCGGCCTGGGCTTTGCCTGACATTACAAGGACAGGACAAATGTCAGAGCCCTCTTGGACACTGAGGGTTCCAGAATCAAGAATACTGATGCCCAGCCAGGCATGGTGGTGCATGCCTACAATCCTAGTACTTGGGAGGCTTAGACAGGAGGATAGCAGGTTCGAGGACAGCCTCAGCAACATAGCACAACTTTCAGCAACTTAGCAAGACCCTGTTTCAAAACAATTTTTTTTAGTGCTGGGTATTGAACCCAGGGGCATTCTACCTCTAGGCTACACCCCAGTCCCACGCCCAGCTGGATTAATATTTAAATCAGTAGACTTTGGATAAGTATCCTCCATAATGTGGGTGGCCCCTGTCTAATCAGTTGAAGGATTTACCAGAAGAGGCCAGAGTCCCCCAAAGAGGAAGGGATTCTGCCTCCGAGCTGCCTTCAGACTCAAGTCTGCAGTGTCAACTCCTCCTGGCACATCCAGCCTGCCATCCCACTCCCCAGGTTTTAGACTTTACAGGCTCCACAATCACACAAGCATGGTAATCCCAGTACTTGGAAGGCTGAGACAGGAGGATCGCAGGTTCGCGGCCAGCCTCAGCAACTTAGTGAGGCCCTCTGCAACTTAGTGAGACCCTGTTTCAAAATAAAGAATAAAAAAAAATAAGGCTGGGGTGGAGCTCAGAGGTAGAATGCCCCTGGGTTCCATCCCAAGTGCCTCAAAAAAATAAATAAATAAAATTTTAAAAATAAATATTAATCTCATCCACTGGGCAAGGTAGTGCCAGCCTTGTGAGGATGCATGACTTCTAAACCATTAGAGGAAAACAGAATACTCAGTCCACTCAATAAAAGGTAGAAAAAGATAAAAGAAATAATAAGAAAACATTAACAGACCCCAATGTCAAAATTGTCTGAACATATTGGCACCACTGGATTAAATTCACCTAATGTAAGTGAGATTTTCAGAAAATACTACAAAAACAAAACTAAGCCAGGCATGATGGTGCACACCTGTAACCCCCATACTTGAGAGTCTAAAACAGGCAGGGTGCAGGTTTGAAGCCAGCCTCAGTAACTTAGTGAGGCTGTCAGCAACTTAGAGAGACCCTATTTCAAAATAAAACATAAAAAGGACTGGGGGTGTAACTCAGAGATAGAATACCCCTAAATTCAATCTCCAGCACCACAAAAAATTCAAATTACATGCATGTTATGGGCTGAATGGTGCCCCCTGAATGAAGGCTTAGCCCCCCAGTCCCTCAAATATTACTGTATTTAAAGGTAAGACCTTTAAAGAGGTGATTAATCTAGGAGCGGTGGGGTACACCTATAATCCCAATACTTGGGAGGCTGAGACAGGAGGATCGCAAGTTTGAGGCCAGCCTCAGCAATTTAGCGAAACCCTCAATAACTTCAGCGAGACTTTCTTTCAAAATAAAAATTTAAAAAAAGAAGGCAATTAGTTGAAATTAGGATTTTAGGTGAACCCTAATCCTCCCTGAATGCAGTCCCTATAAGAAGAGAATTTTGGACATGCAGAGGGACAGACGCCAGGGCTGTGCATGCTCAGAAGAAAAACTGTGTGCTGAGGCAGCAAGAGGGCGGCCATCCATGCGCCAGGGTGAGGTCTCAGGAGGAGTCCCCCTGCTGACACACCTTGGTCACCGTGAACTCCCAGCCTCCCACCGGTGACAAAATACATGTCAGTTGTTGAAGCCACTCGTCTTGTGGGTACTCTGTCATGACAGCCCTAGAAAATTATTAACAGCATTCTTTATACTCTCTTTTCGTTCATCTGCTGAAAAAGATAGGCTTTGCAGACTATTTTGGAAAACTCACCCGTGAGCTGCCGGGTGCCGTGCATCATTACACCTAAAACAAATGAGACGAAGGCCACTAAAAATAAAAGCACGGAGCAAGACACACCGAACCAACGCCAATAAAGGAGGAAGCAGGAGTGGTGCTGTTCATCAGACAAAAGGGATGCGAACAGGAAAGAACACAAAGGAACAACAGGAAACGCTCCTCGTGATCAAAGGAGCGACCCATCCGAGCATCGCGTACCTCGATCCCCCAGCAACACCCCCCCCAAAACACCAACAAAACAAAGAGCGATGAGCGGCAAAATGAATAACCGCTACTCACACGGAGACTTCCACAGAGACCAAACTAACAGGAGGCCTATCAAAAGAAGGCCGATCAACATTTAAATAACAATGAGCAAGACTGACTTTTAAATTTATACCCAACAAAAAGAAAGCCGGGTTTAATTTTTTTTAATGATATACTGAGCTTTAAGCAACAGAGATGATGTGGTCTTAGGCCACAAAAGAAATCTTATGTGTTGTAAAGAAGAACCTGTGCCGGCCACTCTAAAATTAGCAACAAAAAGATTGTGTCAGTTATCAATTTATTGCCTCCCAATTCTGAACACATCCTTCCCCACCTGCTCTGTGACGAGCGACAGAATTCACGTAAGCCTTTCCCCTTTCAGGTGGGCACAGGGAGCGGGACATGGTGGTGTATGCCTGTAATCTCAGTACTTGGGAGGCTGAGACAGAAGGATTGCAGGCTCAAGGCCAGCCTCTTGCAACTTAGCGGGGCCCTCAGCAACTTAGCAAGACCCCCATTTCAAAATAAAAAATAAAATAGGGTTGAGAGTGGAGCTCAGAGGTAGAATATCCTGGGGTTCAAGGCCCAGTACCAAAAATAAATAGTAAGTAAATAAATAAGTAAGTAAGCAAGTAAGTAAATAAATAAATAAATAAAATGGGCATACTGTTAAGCTTTCTTGGTAGAGAAAGGGACATTGGAGGAGAAAGAAGCTTCCTGCGATTACCACTCAGGCCGTAGACATGGAACACAGTTCTGCACCCTGCAGTCATGGAGTCATGGTCTGCTGCCCTTTTGATATGGAGACCAGAGCCCCACCTGGCCAGCCCTCTGCTCGACTCCCTCAACAAGCCCTATGTGGCCATGTCACCTGGAGGGCCGTTTACCAAGCCCTTGTTCCTTCTGCACTCTCTGTACCTTCTGATCACCTCTGCCCTGCTGGTGCCCCAGCCCCCATCACAGGCTCCCTGCGGCTGCTCCCTTCCTGCATGCCCCAGAGCAGCAGTTCCAGACCAGCCCTGGCCTGCCTAGGCCAGCAGGCTTCTATGCTCTCCATAGCTGGACCACACCTTCCCCAATGATGGCTGAGCCCCTTCCAAGTTTGCCCCTTCTTGACTAGTCTCGGTCAGCACTAAGATATCATGCAGAGTTTCCTATATCTTATCATTTCTCTTATTATCACAGTTAATTCTTTATACAATTGCCCCTTGATTCATGATGGGTCACTCCCCAATATACTCATCGTAAGGCTGAAAAATCTTAAGTCAAACCACTGGCTCTCCCTGCGTACCCTTCTATGTCGTTTCTATCTCCAGACTAGACCCAGGCTGCTATGGCACTGGTACCTGGAGTGGTCCTAGGAACAAGACCCCCCAGGCGGGATCTGAGGGTGGCCTTTGTCACGCTCTTGGGCCTGCGTGCCATGCTGAATGCCCAGGGAGTGGGAATTGGAATGCTTGTAGCCCATGGCATGCGGTGGCATCAGAATTAGTCAAGTTGTTGACTGTAGTCGATTGTGACCAAGTGCGATTGAAGGACATCCTTGGGGGACTGAAGTGGCTTCTGTGCCTGACATCTGTGGCGGTAATGACAACTGCAAGGGCTGTGGTGGGACTGCTCGGTCCTTTCAAGTACACTTGAGTGTGCAGCAAGCTCAGGGCCGTTGATTCTCACCTGGGGTCATGGTCTAAGAATCAGACACCTTCCAAAATGGCCCTGAATCATTTCTTGTAGCCACCAAGCCATGACTGGCAGAAACCAAACACAAAATGTAGGTGTGCAAACGGCGGAATGACAACAGGAGCTGAATCCACAAGCTCACCGAGTCTTCTGTGGGAAAGATGATGCGACAATCCAGAACTCACTTGTCCAGTGGTGTCCAAGGAGACAAGCCCTCCTTGAAAACCTTGAAGTAGATGCTTTAAAAAGGGAAGCTCAGCCAGGTGTGGTGGCACACACTTGTAATCCCAGTACTTGGGAGGCTAAGACAGGAGGATCCGGGTTCATAGCCAGCCTCAGCTACTTAGTGAAGCCCTCCACAACTTAGTGAGACCCTGTTTCAAAATAAAGAATAAAAAAATAGGGCTGGGGGTGTAGCTCAAAGGTAGAATGCCCCTGGGTTCAATCCCTAGTACTGTAAAATAAATAAATAAATAAATAAATAAATAAATAAATAGGATGCTCAGCTGGGCATGGTGGAGCACACCTGAAATCCTAGGATGTGGGAGGCTGAGACAGGAGGATTGCAGGTTCAAGACCAGCCTCAGCAACTTAGCAAGACCCTGTTTCAAAATAAAATATAAAAAGGGTTGGTGGGGTAGCTCAGAGGTACAATACTGCTGGGTCCAATTCCCAGTACCAAAACAACAACAAAGGATGCTCATTCCCT
Source organism: Glis glis (assembly GCA_004027185.1). Lineage (NCBI taxonomy): Eukaryota > Metazoa > Chordata > Mammalia > Rodentia > Gliridae > Glis > Glis glis. The sequence goes on from PVJS01024165.1 coordinate 10,493, forward strand.
TCAAGACACAATCTCTCCCTGTTACCATGAAACCTACAACTCGGGGTAAGTGTCAACATGCTCCGGAATCAGGTGTCCACTACGACCTAGGAGAAGACAGCTTACCCACCTAAAGTATTGCAAGACCTCACTAAGAAATATAGAGAGAAGCCTGTGTAGGAATGCAACCCAAGGGGGTTAAGACCACAGAGAATGAATATAACACTAAACTGGCCACTTTTATTGCATGAGTACACTTAGAGATTCTAAATTTAACGTATGAGTGGATGCAGCTAGAGGTGGCTCTAACTGCGTACTTGTTTGGCTGGCTGAAGTTTGGACACAGTGATGGTCCGCGTTTAATGATGTCATATACCGTAAATCTTCCTTCAAGCCAGCCGTGGTGGCGCATGCTTGTAATCCCAGTACTTGGGAGGCTGAGACAGGAGGATCGCAGGTTCGCAGCCAGCCACAGCTACTTAGTGAGGCCCTTTGCAACTTAGCGAGACCCTGTTTCAAAATAAAGAATAAAAAATAGGGCTGGGGGTGTAGCTCGGAGGTAGAATGCCCCCGGGTTCCATCTCCAGTACCGCAAAAAAAAAAAGAAAAAAAAATCTTCCTTCAAGCTTCCCCCAAAAGGGATCTGCAAACATTTACTAGACATCTGTGAATTGGGACCAAGGACATAGCCACACCTTTGGGGGACTTAGATCGCTGATTATGAGTAGGTGATAATTCCTGGTGACCGCGCACTCTGCGCCACCATTCAGTTCCACTCCGGGCGGTAGAATTTAGGAACAAGATCAGGATGCCTGCTGGCGCTGCCACGGTTCAGCCGTATACCGGTCATCCTAGCTAGAGCCGGCAACACAAGGAAAATTCTCAAGAGGCATAGAGTTTGAGAAGGAAGAGGACAAGGAGCCATTCTTTCAGATAACAAGGCTATCTTTGTTAAAAAATAAAATAAGAAAAAATAAACCATGAGAATCAACTGACAAGTTATTAGATCTAAGAAGGAGCTTTACCGAGGTGGCTAGGTGAGTTCAATAGATAAAAACCAATGGCTTTCCTAAGCACTAGCAATAACAAATTAAAGAATGTACTTATGAAAAATATCTCATACACAGGAGCAAAAAAAACTATAAAGCATCTAGGGGGAAAAGTTATAACAAAACTGTGTAAAATTTTCGTGAAAAAATATGCCATATTCCTAGGTAGAAACAAATAATACCATAAGCATGTTAATTTGGTCTAAATCAATTTATAAAGTTAAGGCAACTCCAACAGAACCTCCAATGAGAATAATAAAATTCAGACGGCAGAGGAAATAATTGCAGAAGCACTGTAGGACAGCAGTGAAAGAAATAAAAATAAAAATAAAACCGTACAAAGATTTTGTATTAGCACAGGAATATAAAAATGGACAAACAGAAAAGAATTCATTGCATCCCAATATATGTGGTAACTCAACATAGGCTAAAGGCAATTTTTCAAGTCATTGGGGGAAAATGGGCTACAATGTTTGCAAACCTCTTTAGTTAAAAAGGTATATCCCTGCCTCACACTAATCACAAAACAATAAACTATAGATGGAGTAAAGTGGAAAATAGATGTCCCCAAAAAACACTAGATGCTTAGGGGAGGGAAGGCCTTCTGAAATAAGACACACTAAAGAATCATCCAGAAAAAGACCAGCAATCATTGGGGAAGTGCAAATCAAGACCACGACGAAAATCACCTCACATGTGTGAGGATGGCTGTTAGAAGAAAAAAAAAGATGAAAAATGTGGGTGAAAATGTATAGAAAAGAGAGCCTGTGTACACGGTTGGTGGGGCTGCAAATTAGTATGGCCATTATGGAAAGCAGTATGGGGGTTCCTTTAAAAAAAATTAAGCCGGGCGTGGTGGCGCACGCTTGTAATCCCAGTACTTTGGGAGGCGGAGACCGGAGGATCCAGGTTCGCGGCCAGCCTCAGCTCTCTCTCTCTCTCTCTCTCTCTCTCTCTCTACTTAGTGAGGCCGTCCACAACTTCATGAGACCCGGTTTCAAAATACAGTATAAAAAATAGGGCCAGGGTGTAGAGAGGAGGTAGAACGCCCCTGCGTTCAATCCCCGGTACTGAAAAAAAAAATTAAAAACACAAATCCCCTATGATCTAACTATCCCACTTCTGGGTATATGTTATGGTTTGCAAGTACAATGGCCCCTGGACCTCATGATGCTGGGGGGGGGTCCCTGGAGGCATGGCCGGGGACAGTGCGTGTATGTATGTGTGTGTGTGTGTGCGTGCGTGTGTGTGTGTGTGTGTGTGTGTGTCCAGCTGTAGCTTCTGACTCTCTCTCTCTCTTTCTCTGTTCTCCTACATCATTCCCTAAGGACCTGCCACCCCAGCATCTGCTTGGATAAATGGAATACGTGTGTGTGTGTGTGTGTGTGTGTGTGTGTGTTGTCAATATATATCTTGAAATCTTCAGGAACCATAAACAAATCAATCTCCCTTCCCCTAAGTTGTGGTCAACAGGTATTTTGGGTCACAGCGGTGAGAATATGACTGAAACAATACATATCTGAAAGAAATGAAATCAGTATGTTGAGACATCTGTACTATGTTAGTGCAGAATTAGTCACAAGAGTCACGATATGGAAACAGCCTAAATGTGCTCTGACGGATGAACAAATAAAGAAAATATGACGTATGCATACAATGGCGTGGTACTCAGTCTTAAAATAGGAGGAAATCTTGCCATTTACAGCAATATGGACGAGCCTGGAGGACATCATACTACGCCAAATAAACCAGGCACAAAAATCACATGATCTCATTTACACATGAAATCTAAAGAAGTCAAACTCATACAAGAAGAGAATAGAGTCAGGCTTATCCCAGTACTTGGGAGGCTGAGACAGGAGGATCACAGGTTCAAGGTCAGCCTCAGCAACTTAGCAAGACCCCTGGTAACTTAGCAAGACCCTGTTTCAAAATGAAAAGATAAATTTAAAGGTGTGTGGGGGGGTGTAACTTAAATGTAGAATGCCCCTGGGTTCAGTATTCAATATAAGGAGAAGGAGGACGAGGAGGATGAGGATGAGGACAAGGACAAGGAGGACGAGGAGGAGGAGGAGGGAGGGAAGGAAAAGAAGAAAAGGAGGAGGAGGAAAAGGAGGAGGAGGAGGGAGGGAGGGAAGGAAAAGAATAAAAGGAGGAGGAGGAAGAGGAGGAGGGAGGAAAGGAAAAGAAGAATAGAAGGAGGAAGAGGAAGAGGAGGAGGAGGAGGAGGAGGAGGAGGAGGAGAATGATGGAGCTTGGGGGAAGAGAAAATAGGGAGATGTTAGTCAAAGGATACAAAGTTTCAGTTATACAAGTTTAATAAGTTCTAGAGATTCACAGTAAGGCATAGGGCCTGCAGTTAATGATTTCATACTATATACTCAAAATGTGCTAATAGGGTAGATCTTCTGCTCAGAGTCTTTATCACTAATAATAATAACAACAACAACAATAATAAAGAGGTCAGGAAGAAGCTGCTAGGTGATGGGTGTTTAGGCATAAACTATGTTATTGGTTTCATAGGTGTATACTTATCTCCAAAGTCATCAAGTCATATGCATTAAATATGTATTGAATGTCAATCGTACCTCAGTAAAGTGGTTTTGAGAAGAAATCACTTTCTTAATGCTAATAAAAAGGAAAAGAATGGAAATTTTTTCTACATTTTGTGATCTCTAGATAAAGTGAACTATTTAACATCAACAACAATAAATGAATCTTAAATGTGCATTAGGAAGAAAAACCCACCTAAAGCAAAAAAAGAGAAATAATGGACTGGGAAAAAATAGTTGAAGTCGATATAATAGAGGGTTAGCACACCCAGGATGTACTGGAACCCTGTTGCTTGTACATCCACAAACCCAAACTCTCATATGAACACCACGGTCCTCCAGTAAGAATGGCGATCATCAAAAACACAATAATAATAAATGCTGGCGAGGATGTGGGCAAATAGGAGCCCTACCACACTGTTGGTGGGACTGCAAACTAGTACAGCTGCTATGGAGATCAGTGTGGAAGTTTCTCAGAAGACTGGGAATGCATCTGCCATATGACCCAGCGATGGCGCTCCTGGGCATCTTCCCAAAGGAAATGAAATCAGAATATTATACTACTTACATATTCATGCTCATAGCAGCACAATTTACAACGGTCAAATTATGGAACCAGTCTAGGTGCCCATCAACAGATGAATGGAGCACAAAACTTTGGTATATACACACAATGGAATTTTACTCAGCCATAAAAAAGAACGAAATCTCGTGTTTTGCAGGAAAATGGATGGAACTCGAGAATCTCATACTAAGCGAGTACAGCCAGGCTCAAAAAATGAGTAGATGTATGTTTTCTCTTATATGTGAAAGCTAGAGAGATATCTGGAAATAAGGGCAACATCAGATAGATGAGCAGAGACTCCAGGGGAGCGACTGAGGGGGATCAGGGACGGGAGACGAAGTCATAAAGAGTGTAATAGTAGAAATAATGCTATGAATGTATACAACACTACCAATTCCAATCTCAAAGACTTGCGTGGGGAGGGGAAGAGAGGGGAGAGACCTGGTGGGGAGGGCACCAAGAGCTGTGTGCATGTATTTGACTGATACTCTATACCCCAATATGATGCAAAATTACAATGCAACAAATAAAAAAAAGGCAAATCACCAAATGGGAAGCGCTGAGCAAAAATTACAAAAGGGGGACGGACCAAAGAAAAAATACGAATGCCAACAAACACGGGCAAATAGTGTTGACCTCACAGAGAACCCAGGAGACATCGGTCTGAGGTCTTCCTCCCAACACCTCAGCAAAGTTACAGTCTCAAGAATTGGGGACGCTCTCGGGACAAAACCACTGTGCAGCTACCTCAGCAGGGAGCCTGACAGCATCAGGGAGACTGCAAATACAGAGGATGCCCAGCACGCCACAGCTCGCTGTCTCCTCCAGAGAGACATTATCCCACAAGCATCCCTATTTATGATCACGACCATTAGGAAGCAATCGAAGTGCTCATTAGCAGGGAAGAGTTCATTAAATGGTGCCGCGTACTGTACACCCAGTCCCTGGAAGCCTCAGCAGCAGTTAAAATAAATGAGGTTGATCTCCGAGATGGACCCGTTTGTACAGTCGGATAGTTCTCCAAACTCTCATGCTGTGCGCAACTCAAGGAGCAGAATCCTGCGCAGACTCTGAGACTCCTGGCATGTGCGTGAAAAGTTGACACAGCCACGCCGCCACTACAGGCTGGATATGGTTTGAGTGGGTTCCCTGAGGTCCCGTTGAAATTTAATCCCTGAGCCGGGCGTGGTGGCGCATGCTAGTAATCCCAGTACTTGGGAGGCTGAGACAGGAGGATCACAGGTTCACGCCCAGCCTCAGCTACTGAGTGAGGCCCTCTGCAACTTAGTGAGACCCTGTTTCAAAATAAAGAGTAAAAAAGCTAGGGCTGGGGGTGTAGCTCAGAGGTGTAGCCCAGAATGCCCCTGGGTTCAGTCCCCGGTACCACCAAAAAAAAAAAAAAAAAAAAAAGAAAGAAAAAGAAATTTAATCCCTGCTCTGAGGCAGTGGAGGGTGGGAATTCAACTCAACCATGGCGTTTAGAGATGGCACCCAGGAGTACACAGGGCCATCAGAGTAGAACCACCATGCCTGGTGGTTTTATAAAAAGAAGAAAAGAGACAACACACACACGCACGCACACACACACACACACACACACACACACGCACGCACTCCTACTATGATGTGGCATGTGAAAGAGGACCCTCCCCAGAGATCAGCCAATCCCAGCACCACACCCTTGAACCCCTGTTATATTCTGGATCTGGAATGTCCCCCAAAAGCTCATGTGTTGCAGGCTTGCTCCCCAATGCGGCAGTGTCCAGAGGCGGGGCTTTGAGAAGTGATGGGATCCTGAGGGATCTGATCTCATCAACGGATCGATCCATCGATAGCTGATGGACTCCAGGGAGGTGGAGGAAACTGCAGGCAGGTGGGGCATGGTTGGGGGAAGTGGGTATCTGGGGGTGTGCCCTTGGGGGCTGTATCTTGTCCCCCCACCCCTGATTCCTGGCTGCCATAGCTGAGCAACTTTCCTCTGCCATACCCATCCGCCATGATGGTTCTGCCTTGGAGCCGGCCAACCACAGACTGAACCTTGAAACCATGAGCCAAAATCAGTCTTTCCTCCTCTACATTGCCTTCCCAGATATTTGTCACAGTGATGAAAACTTGACTCACACAACCTCTGAAACCATGAGTCAAATCAAACCTCTTTATTTTATAAAATTACCCAGCCTAAGGTATCTCATTATAGGAGTGAAAACAGATTAATACATACGTCCATACGTGCACATATGCTTATATAAATAAGTAGTAAAAAATCTAGAGGGAAACACACTAACCCCCCAAGAGTGGTTCTCTCTGGGAAAAGGAAGAGGGCTAGAGATGGTGGCCAAGGGAGCGTTCCAGGTTTATCTCTGAAACCCAAATCTTTATCCAGAATGTTTCTCTATTGCACCATTCTTCAAATATTTTACCAAGAAAAACAAACAATTCCTGCCTTCCTATAACAGTCCAAATAAAAAACAAGTGGAAGTAAGTGCTGAGCCAAGAGGAGACACAAAAGGCCACCATCCTCCTTTGAGAAGTGCAGTGTTGGGCCCCGCCAGGGCACACAGGTGGGAAGCGGAGAGGTGAGCCTCTGACCAGTGCAGCCCTGCCGGGCCTCCCTCCGAGAGCCCAGCACACCGTGAGTGAGGGCCAGCCTCGAGCGGCCCCTCGCCCTCCCATCTCTTAGCCAATCTGCAGGGGCAAGGGGCAAAGCTGACCTCCAGGGCATAGGGGAAGCGCAAACTATAAACTTGGAGAGTGATATGATACCCCGAGTTGCCACCCATGCCCCAGTCTCCATGGCTCCCACCGCCACCTATCAGCCCATTCCATCTCCGGTGGAAGAGGGAGTTCAGGGTCCTCGTTTCCCAGCTGAAGAAGCCACAGCTCCAAGAGGAGTACTTTTGTGCTGGCACAGCAGGGTAGAGGTGGGGGCCCAGGCCCTGGCCACCTACCTCGGATGTGGATTAATGCCCCCAGAAGCTCCGGGTATTTCCCATGGCCTCTTCTCTGGCCAACTTCAAGTCCCTCCTACTTAAGGATCTACCCTCTTCTATCCATCTGGACTCCACTGTTTGCCCAGAGGCTGAGAGAGGGAGGGCTGGCCTCACCAGACTCCAGGAGCCATATTCTCTGGCTTCAGTGTTTGCCTGGGAGTTCCTGCCCATCCCAAGCCGGGTGCTGGTCCTTGGTCTCATCTGCCTCCAGAGGGCCCCTCCTGGACCTCACCCTTTACATCTGCCCATCCACACTTCCTGTCCCAGCTGTGATGTCTCCTCTGCCAGAAGACTGCCCAGCCCCCGTCCATGTCAGCTCCTTCTCCCTGCCCAGAGATTCCTGAAACTTAACTTGCTGAACAGTCTCTGCAGGGACACACAATTCCTCCCACTCTGCAATTTGCTAAAAGTGCAGAAAGACAGAAAGTCATTTGGATGCAAGCAGAGTTTCCCAGGCATCTCGCGCAGTAGAAAGCACTAGAATGGTGCTTTCTGTGTGGTAATGATGCCAACTCTTGAGAGGAACAGCATTACTACCCCAGGTGGTACCAGCTCTCCACCCTGGTTGTACATGGAAATCATTGGGAAGTTAGATCTATCAATATCTCTATATGTCAATTGATCAATACTCAGATTCCCTCCAGAAAATCATGGTCCAATTGTTCTGGGACACACTTGCAGGATTAGTATTTTTAACTTTTCTCAAGTGCTGCTAATGTATAGCCACAGCTACAAAGAGATGCTGATCAACTTTTAGTGCTTCACTCCCACGTGTGTAACACCAAGGATCCCAGACTTGGGGGGACGGCCTCAAACAGGAAGACATCCAGAGAAGCAGGTACCAGGAAGCCAAGAGAACACGAGGACAGACGCAAGTAATTGAAAGAGAAAGCGAAGAGTAGCTATACCTTCCAAAAAATAGAATATATAGCTTTGAAGTTGGAGAGTCGAGGAATCAAAGAGGGGGCATTGTGGAAATGTAAGGGAGACCAGGAAAGTGGAGGAAGTGGTGAATAGGAGCCCTGGGGAGTAAACCTGACCGAATTGTGTACAAATATATCACAGTGAACCCCATGTTTTTTATAATTATAATGCCCCAATAAATAAAAAAAGATTTTTTAAAAAAAGAATAGCTTCCAAACCAAAAAAATATGTGGTTCTACAAACAAACAAAAAAGAATGTCAAAAGAACAGAGAGAGCTCTTGAAAAGCAAAACAACATAGGAAAAAAAATCTCAATACAGGAATTTAAAAATATAGTCATTCGTACATCTCAGAAAGTAGAGCCAAAAGAAAAGAAGATGAGAAAATAGGAAAGAAAAGATAAGAGACGATGGATTAAATCAAGAGGTTCAACATCAGATAAATGGGAATTCCAGAAAGAGAGAAAAGGAGAATCGAGAGAGGGGAATGATGGCTCCGTGGCCTCATCTCCCAAACAGGACTGGGGAAGCTTACCTTGCTGTGCGACCACCAGAGGTAAATCTGCAAAGGGTCTGACTTGGCCCCTGCATCTGTCACTCCTGGTCCTTACAGTCATTCTGTGAAGGCCCTGCAGCTGGAAGCCTGCTGTCCCCCGGCCCAACCCAGGGCTTCCCCCTCCGGTCCTCCCTTCACCCTGGTCCCCCACATGCCGGCTCATGATCAACTCCTCAGATGCAGATATTACCCCAACCAGCATTTGAAAAGGCAGATGGGTTTCTACAAATCACATTAGCATAACAGCAAGAAATCCCAAGCGCCGGATGAGCCCTTTATTATTATTTTTAATGCATTCACTCCACTAACAAAGATGTGTCTTCTTTCTGGCATGATAATAAGCTCTCGCTAATAATGCTGTCCAGGACTTGGGTCCTGGGATATTTCCATCTGTCTTTCTTCCAACCAAACTGGTGAGCACAGATCCAGGACGGATGGGGAGGCAGGGGAGCCAGGTACCCGATAGACAGGAGAGGGGCTACCCACTAGGGACTGGAGTCAGTAGTTATATCTAGTTATGTTGTCAACTCCAGGAAAGCTGGAGAAATAGCCTATGACTTTTGAAACTGGAGAATATTTGTCAACTATAGATGTTGTAAAAGAAACAAATGGAAGAAGATCCCAGATGCCCATTTTACAGTGTCCTCACTCACTGTGATCCCCCCAGATGGCACCGCTTAAGGAATAAGACGACATCGTGGCCAACTGTCCACAAACATGCCTCTCAATTCCTACCTGCTTGGAAGCAAGTATCCTGGGCCAACCACTATGGATCACGTTGTTTGTCCCCATTTCCTTTAATAATAATAACAGCCGGGCGTGGTAGTGCACACCTGTAATATCAGTACTTGGGAGGCTGAGGCAGAAGGATCGCAGGTTCACGGCCAACCTCAACAACTTAACGAGGCCCTCCACAACCTAGTGAGACCCTGTTTCAAAATAAAAAAATAAAAAATAGGGCTGGGGGTATAGCTCAGAGATAGAATGCTCCTAGGTTCAATCCCCCAGTACCACAAAATATTAATAATAATAATAATAGTTATGTGAATATCAATAAGACAGACAGTGCTATGCCACTGGCACAAATTCAAAGATACCAAATGTGGCTTTGTCTCATCTTTAATGCAACTTCCTTGGAAGCCAACAAGGTGGTGCACACTCACTTCCTGCATAGTAGATCGATTCAGGCAACAGAAGTAGGGTGCCACCTTTGAAGGTGATGTTGGACAATCTGCAGACTGGTGAGCTGAAATCTGATGCCAGCACAAGATGTTAGAGCAGCTCTGTTCCATAGAATTTTCTGCAGTGATAGAATTGTCCTCTCTCTCAGCTCTCTAGTATGGTAGGCACTGAACACTTAAAGCAAGGCCAGCTCAACTGAGGAACTGAATTTTTCATCTCTTTCATTTTAATTCATTTACATCAAATTTAAATAACCACATATAGCTAGTGACTGCCACACTGGACAACATGGTTTTAAGATGCACTTATTAGCTGGGCATGGTGGTGTACACCTGTAATCCCAGTACTTGGGAGGCTGAGACAGGAGGATCTGGGTTTGTGGCCACCCTCAGCTACTTAGTGAGGCCCTCTGCAACTTAGTGAGACCCTGTTTCAAAATAAAGAATAAAAAATAGAGCTGGGAGTGTAGTTCAGAGGTAGAATGCCCCTAAGTCCCATCCCAAGTACACAGAAAAAAAGATGCAGTTGGTTTGTGATTGCCTTTAAGTGGTAATTATTAGAATTAAAAATGAATTCAATAAGAGTAAGTTTAGAAACTTTTTCTCATTTCCTTCTCTGATAGGCTATCTACAAACACAGGTAAGGGAGATCCAAAGAGAGCCTGCATGGCGTTTCAGCGAGCCACGGGTGCGTCCTTCTCGGCTCTCTTGTGGATAGCGCTGAAATGTGTGCGCCAGCTGCAGCAAGATGACATGGATTACCAGCTGGCTGAGTAACCACATGGCAACGGGACCCTCTGGCAGATAACTGTCAACCTGCAGGGATTTTCCAATGACATAGCTGCTGGATGATGAAAAAGAAGACATCCGCTCTGCAGAACTGCAGAGGACACAAAACTGGGACATCGACTGGAGGGGACAGAAAAGCGTCAAGCCATGTGCAGCAATGACAGGCAGGGCTCAGCAAGAGCACAGGGGAGCACCTTGCATACCTGCCTTGGTCTAGTGCTGGGTCACACTCCAGGCACGCAAGCGGGAAGTCCCAACCCCAAGGCCATAATCGGCCGTACAGGGAGGCTTAATTTATTGAAGACTGTGATAGTCAATCTAGGTTGTCAACTTGATCTGATCATGACACACCCAAGATTATGTGATTTTGGGTGTGTAACAGCAGATTAAACAGAAAGCCCTGCCCTGAATGTAGGCAGCAGGATTCTGATAGGTGTGGACTTAGATAAAAGAGGGAGAAGCCGCGTAGAGCGCGTGCAACTCTTTCCGAGGAAAACGCATCTGCTCTCGCCTGAGATCATCGGCCGCCAGCTTTGCCTTTCTCTGAAGAGCTTCTTGATCTTCTTGGCCTCCAGCTCTTGGAACTGAAACTTCACCATCGTTTCTCCAAAGAGCTTCCTGATCTTCACGTCTTGGACTGGGACTGAATTAGTGGTTGCTCCGATCCTAAGACTCCAGCTCTTAGACCGATCGACCAGCTACTGGTTCCTCTGACTCTCCACGTGCAGTTGGAACTTGGGACTACATTGCTTCAAACTGTAAGCCCATCTGATAAATCCCTTTTTTCAAATATATTCATTCTGTGTATTCTGTTAATCTAGAGAACCCTGTTCAATACAAAGACCTACCCCAAAATCTGCACTGATAATTAAACTGTCCTAAGATCCCAAAGCTAAGAAGGCCCATTCCCCATACCTCTCTGTCTGTTCCTTTCAACAAAACATCTATGTCTTCAACACATCCCCAGCTGCGGGATTGCTGGAGCGTATGGGAGTTCTTTTTTGTTAATTCTTTTGAAGGACCTCCATACTGTTTTCCGTAATGGTTGTAGGAACTAACATTCCCACCCAAAGTGGGTAAGGGTTCCCTTTCCTTCCTCCCCATCCTTGCCATCACATGTCTTTTGTTGCTGCACTATTCATAACAGCCAAGATACGAATTAATACAAGTGTCCATCAATGAATGAATGGAAGGATGGATGGGTAAAGAAAATGGGGCATCCCTGCATGATGGAATACTATTCAACCATAAAGAAGATGAAATCCCGTCATTTGTACAATACGGATGAGCGTAGAGGACATTACGCTAAGTGAAATAAGCCAAGCACAGAAAGATAAATACTGCATGATATCACTCATATGTGGAATCTACAAAAGCTTTTCTCATAGAAATAGAGACTAGAACAGTGGTTACCAGAGGATAGGGAAAAGGAGGGTGGGGAACGTCTAAGAACTGTCACAGTGTACAAGAGTCTAAAAACCTGATGACCAGGACATCAGGTAAAAACTAAGAAAACCTTTGGGAGGCTGAGACAGGAGGAAAACAGCCTCAGCAACTTAGTGAGACCCTGTTTCAAAATAAAAAATAAAAAGGGCTAGGGATGTAGCTCACAGGTAGAATGCCCCTGGGTTCAATCCCTAGTATCATAAAAAAAAACCCTAAGGAAACCTGAATGAAGTATGAACTTCAGTTAATAACAATGTATTGATACTATGTCAGTAGTTACAACTAAACATACTAAGGTAAGATACTAACAACGGGGGAGAGTAGGCACAGAATAAACTGGAACTCTCTCTACTATCTTTAAACATTTCTGTTAAATCTAAAACTATTGTGATGTAAAACAGTTATTAAAATGAGGTTGGTACAGTTGATAATTGGACAAAGTAGACTAGAAAAAGAAGCATTCCCATAGGAAAGAAGAAACAATTCATGATTTTAAAAAGCAACCTACTTGGAATAAATTCTAAATTTAAATTCTAAATGTATATGTACCCAATTATATGTTCTCAAAAGGGAAAATCGACAGACTATAAAAAGTCAAATCCAAAATCACAGAGGTATAATTTAACTCTCTCAGTAAATGACATAATAAGCAGGTAAAAATAAGAATGGAAATAGAAATGAACACTACAACTTTCCTTCCTTAAAATGCATAAATTACAGAACCAAGGAACTACACACAAGTGCACATAGAATATTTTGTCAAAATTAATCATATAGTGGGCAAGCCTAAATCTAGAATAAACAAATTTCAAAATCTTAAAATTATAAATGATATGCTTCTGTCTACAATGTAATTGAACTAGAAATAAATAAAATATAACCAGATAATATGAAAAACATTTGGAAATTCACCACTTTAACCCTTAGATCAAATAAAAAATTATAAAACTTAAACACATTTTAAACTGATTAATAATGAAAATACAATGTATCAAAAATAGTGCTTCCAACCCATGTTCCTGGAAGCATTGCTCACAATCACCAGGGGATGTCCATGGGTGAATGAACAGATAAATAACATGTAGTATCTTCCCACAGTAGAATATTATTCAGCCCTAAAACAGGAAACCCTGTCCTACGACACAATATAGCTGAACTTGAAGAACATTATGCCAAATAAAGTATGTGATAACACATAGACAAAAATTTTCTGCTTCCACCCATATGAGTATGATATAAAATAGTCACATTCATAGAAACAGAAAGTAGAATGGTGGTTGCAGAGGCAGGGGGAGGGAGAATGGGAAACTATTGTTCAACAGGTACAGAATTTCAGACTTGAAAAGTGAAGAAGTTCCGGAGATTGGTTTCAAACCACTATGAATATACTCGACACTACTGAAGTGTACATGTGAAAATGGCTAAGATGGTAAATGTTATGCGAGGGGGGTTTTGTACCATGATTTTAAGAATAGTGCCAAAACTGATCTAATGGGTATTTTTACAAATTTAAATTCACATATTAGAAAACAAGGATGGCTAGAAAAAAATAGATAATCTAAAAATCAACTTACTTTTCAATTGTTTCAAAAGAACAGTAAACTAAATCCTAAATAAAACCAGAGAAAGGAAAGAAATGCAAGAACCAGAGGAAAAGGAAACAGAAAACAAATGTATAATTGGGAAAAGTCAACAAAGCCAAATGTTGATTCTTTGGGGGAAATTAAATAAATATATTTCTAACACGAAAAGTGGGGATGAGGGAAGGACAAGGAAGAGTGCACAAATGACAAGATGAGGAACGAAAAGGAGAACATCACTAGTAAACGATAATAAACATTATGAACAGCTTAACACCAGGAATTGTGACATTTTTAAAGAGAAGAATAAATTACCAAAAACATACAAACATCAAAACTGATATTACAGCTCGATGTGCTGGAGCACACCTGGAGGCCAAGACGGGAGGATCGCAGGTTCAAGGCCAGCTGCAGCAACTTAGCAAGGCCCTCTGCAATTTTGTGAGCCCCTGTTTCCAAATAAAATAATAAAGTCAGGCTGGGGGGTGTAGCTTGGAGGTAGAATGCCCCTGGGTTCAATTCCCAATACCACCACCAAAAACAAAACAAAAAACTGATGTTAGAAGAAACAACAGCAAAAAAACCCAAATGGTCCTGTATCTACTAAAGAAGTCTAATCTGTAATTGAAATCCTCTTCTCAAACAACTTCAGGCTGCAGTAGCTTCCCAACTGAATTCTTCTAAACATTTAGGCAAAGAAAAAACTAACGAAATCTTCCAAGGAATATAAAAAGATGAAGCACTTCCCAATTCATTTTATGAGGCCATCATAACCCTGACACCAAAACCTGACCTGGACATTATATTAAAAGAAAATTACAGGCCAATCGTGTTTAAACCTAATTGCAAAAATAAAACTATTAGCAAAATCATATCAAATCAAAAGGACTTATATCTAAATATTACATCATATCACAACTCAGTTTGATCTAATGCAAGAATTCAAGGTCGGTTTAGTATTTAAAAATCAATCATATAATTCACTACATTAATGAAATAATTGGAAAATATTTTATGATTATTTCATTTGATGCAAAAAAAGAGTACTTGATGAAATTCAAAACTCACTCGATAAAAATTTGTACAAGCTAGAAATGGAAGGGAACTTTCTACATCTTATAAAGAGTATTTGTGAAAAAAGGGAAAGTAGGCAGAATGGTTTAAAGTGAGATATTTAAAGATTTCCCCTTAAAAGGAGAATCACTAAACTGGGATTTGCAGTCAATGCAAAAAGGGAAAAACAACACACACACACACACACACACACACACACAGATACACACACTGTTATTAATCACAAACAACATGATTTTGCATTTAGAAAATTCAAAAGCACTTACAGATTAACTATTTGAATAACCAAGTTTAGCAAGGTTGCTGGATATAAGGTAAATATACAAAAAATCCTATCTCTACATACTTGTGAAAAATAATTTATAACGCTGAATTTTTAAAAAATACCATCTACAAGAGCAACAACAACCAAATACATCAGAGGAAATCTAACAAAACATGTATATACACAACTACAAAATGTATCAAGAGAAATTAAAGAAGACCCAAATAAAAATAAATCACATATTCATGGATTGGAAGACTTAATATTATAAAGCTGTCAACTCCCTCTAAATGAATCTATAATTCAAAGGAATCTATCAAAATATCTTCAGGGTTTATAATTAGGAGCAAGTGTTTATAAGGAAATCAATAAAGTAAATTTTCTTTCCTTTTTTTTTTTTTGGTACTGGGGATGGAACCCAGGGGCATTCTACCTCTGGGATACACTCCCAGTCCTTTTTTATTTTTTATTTTGAAACAAGTTCTGGGGGGGGGGGATTCAAGATGGCGATGGAATAGGAGCCCCTGAACGGGCCTGTCTCAAAATCACCTCAGGGGCACACAACTAAACAACATCGCACAGCCACAGAAGAACCAAAGCCCCAAATCCAGCAACCCGAGTACCACTACACAGACACAGAGCCTACCAGCTGCGGGTTCCGACAGAAAGCTGCAATCCCATGTCGGCAGGATCGGTAAGGAGCCATCTTCCCCCAGACCCTACAACCGGGGCTAATAGCCCCCGTCGCCACCAGCAAATCGGGAGGAGAAACCAGAGCAGAGTTCTGTGAGTGGTGGGGCCATCCCAACAGCAGATCGTGAAAATCCTTCAAAGACTGCCCTAGCACGAGCTCCCGCCACAGTTGCGCAACTCCCCCCCCACGCGATCCCCAACACCCAGCATCGGAGCCCCGTGCCAGTCAAGATCCAGGCAGCCCCCGTGTGCTCCACCTGGTCCAGCCGCGCCATCCAGCATGATAATGGCGGCCCCCTGCACTCCACCTAGCCTAGCCATGCTGTCCTGCCCGACTCAGGTGACACCCTGTGCTCCACCTAGGCCAGCTGCACCATCCCTTGCGATCTGGGTGGCCAGCTATGCAATCCCGCGCAACCTGGGCACCCCGGCACTCCGCCTTGGACTCCAACGCAGCCACATGAGACCCAGGCAGCCCTCTAAGCCTCATCTCAGACCCCCACTGCCCTCCGGTGCTGCTACCCGAGACCCAGAACCTGCACCTCTCTCACCTGCACGGGAGCCTCTGTACCGCGCTTCAGAGCCTGGCTACACTCCGGCGCCACCACCCAAGACCTGCCCGACCCTCCACGCCATCACCTGAGGCCCAGGAGCCCGTGCACCTCACTAGGGCATGCGTGCGATCCTGTACGCCGTGCCTCAGCACCCATGCACACTCAGGCACCTGATGCCCGGAGCCCGCACCCCCCGCGAGATACTTAGCGCACTCATCAGAGCTTGGGCAACCTCCGGCAATGCCTACTGAGACCTAGAGCACATGTGTACCCCATGAGGTCCGGGTGACCCTCAGCACTCGCGCCTCGGAGACCAGGTATCTTCCGGCACTTTCACCCGTGCCTCGGAGCCCACATCCAACACCACGCCTCAAAGTGTGCCTCACGTGCCACACCCGAGCTTTGGAACCTGCATGCCCCCCCTCCCACACACACACACACCATGCCCCAGTCAACCAGATGGGAAGGAACCACAGCCCGCAGCACACTGACCCAATTGGGTCTACAGGGACCATCAAGAGGTCTTATACATAGAAAGGAAGATGATGCGGAGGCAAGAGAAACACAAAATTGAAAACACTGAAAATACAAGAATGAGGAACAGTGAAGAAACAATAAACACAATGCATCAAGTGAGATTACTGATACTGACGTACAAGAAATGCAAGACGGAGAATTCAGAATTTTGATCTTCAGAATGATAAAAGGCCTCAAAGAAAGCATAGAGGAGATGAAGGAGGAAGTTGAGGCTCTAAGAAAGAATCAGAAAGAAACAGTGAACAAAATGAAAGAGTCAATAAACGAATTAAAGACTGTAATAGAAACCAACTCTACCACATGGCTCGACCACATGGAAAACAGGGTATCACTCCTGGAAGACAGTTCATTCAAAACTGTAAACACAGTCAATGATATACAGAAGATATTACAACAACACACCCTGGCCATCCAAGAAATACAGACCAACACAAGACATCCTAATCTAAGGATAAAAGGCATCGAAGAAGGATTAGAAACACAGACCAAGAGTATAAGAAACTTCTTCAAAGAAATAATTTCAGAGAATTTTTCAAACATAGAAAAGGATTTGGACATTCACATACAGGAGACATATAGAACACTGTTAAGACAGGACCAAAGAAGGACCTCCCCACGCCATGGAATAATTAAAATGTCTAATGTAGAGGCCAAAGAAAGAATCCTAAAAGCAGCAAGAGCAAAAGAATGGGTAACATACAGGGGCAAAACAATAAAAATCACCCCAGACTTCTCAACCCAAGTCAGGAATGTCAGGGGGGATTGGTGTGAAGTACTCTGGACCCTAGAAGAAAACAACTTCCAACCAAGACTGATATATCCAGCAAAGCTATCATTTAAAATTGATGGAGGAATAAAAATGTTCCATGATAAACAAACACTTAAAGAATTCATGAGGACCAAGCCAACACTGGAGAAAATCCTAAAAGAAATAAATCACAAAGAAGGAAAAACAAGCAATTTTCAGAACCACAGGAGAGGTGAACCCCACCAGGTAGGGAACTAAACAAGATTTGTTACTATAGCAAACAGAAAATAGAACTCAAAAGGACAAGAAACAAAAATCATATCTCAATAATAACACTGAATGTCAAAGGACTCGACTCCCCAATTAAAAGGCATAGATTGGCAATGTGGATTAAAAAGAATAACCCAACTATATGCTGCTTACAAGAAACTCACCTTCTAGCCAAAGATACTCATATGCAAAAAGTAAAAGGATGGAAAAAGATATACCATGCAAACGGAGATCGAGAACAAGCAGGGGTAGCAACACTTATATCTGACAAAACAGACTTTAAGCTAAATCAGAAGAGACAAAGTGGATCACTTCTTACTAATAAAAGGAACAGTCCAACAAGAAGATATAATAATAGGAAACATTTAGCCGGGCATGGTGGCGCACGCTTGTAATCCCAGTACTTTGGGAGGCGGAGACCGGAGGATCCGGGTTCGCGGCCAGCCTCAGCGCGCATGCGCGCGCACGATCGATCGATGGATAGATCGATCGGTCTATCTCTCTCTGTCTTTCTCTCTCTCTCTCTCTGTCCCTCTCTCTCTCTCTCTCTCTCTCTCTACCTAGTGAGGCCCTCCGCAACTTCGTGAGACCCGGTTTCAAAAATAAAGCATTAAAAAATAGGGCCGGGGGCGTAGCACGGAGGTAGAACGCCCCTGCATTCAATCCCCGGTACCACAAAAAAAA